>SJYC01120602.1:0-18706 GCA_006408675.1 Madoqua kirkii
AGTTCGTGATCTGAGCCACAGTCAGCTCCTTGTCTTGTTTTTTTGCTGACTGTCTAGAGCTTCTCCATCTTTGGCTGCATAGAATATAATCAATCTGATTTTGGTGTTGACCATTTGGTGATGTCCATGTGTAAAGTCTTCTCTTGTGTTTTTGGAAGAGGGTGTTTGCTATGACCAGTGCATTTTCTTGGCAAAACTCTATTAGTCTTTGCCTTGCTTCATTCTGCATTCCAAGGCCAAATTTGCCTGTTACTACAGGTGTTTCTTGACTTCCTACTTTTGCATTCTAGCCCCTTATAATGAAAAAGACAAGTAAGATGGTAGGTGCTGCAAGAGGACATCAGAGGGCAGACACACTGAAACCATACTCACAGAAAACTAGTCAGTCTAATCACACTAGGACCACAGTCTTGTCTAATTCAATGAAACCAAGCCATGCCCGCAGGGCAACCCAAGATGGGCAGGTCATGGTGGAGAGGTCTGACAGAATGTGGTCCACTGGAGAAGGGAATGGCAAACCACTTTAGTATTCTTGCCTTGAGAACCCCATGAACAGTATGAAAAGGTAAAATGATAGGATACTGAAAGAGGAACTCCCCAGGTCATTAGGTGCCCAATATGCTACTGGAGATCAGTGAAGAAATAACTCCAGAAAGAATGAAGGGATGGAGCCAAAGCAAAAACAGTACCCAGCAGGATGTGACTGGTGATAGAAACAAGGTCCAATGCTGTAAAGAGCAATATTGCATAGGAACCTGGAATGTCAGGTCCATGAATCAAGGCAAATTGGAAGTGGTCAAACAAAAGATGGCAAGAGTGAATGTCGACATTCTAAGAATCAGTGACCTAAAATGGATTAGAATGGGTGAATTTAACTCAGATGACCATTGTATCTACTATTGTGGGCAGGAATCCCTCAGAAGAAATGGAGTAGCCATCATGGTCAACAAAAGAGTCTGAAATGCAGTATTTGGATGCAATCTCAAAAACGACAGAATGATCTCTGTTCATCTCCAAGGCAAACCATTCAGTATTACAGTTATCCAAGTCTATGCCCCAACCAGTAATGCTGAAGAAGCTGAAGGTGAATGGTTTTATGAAGACCTACAGGATCTTTTAGAACTTAACACTTCAGTGAACATCAAATACTACTGGGTTACTGGTGGATTATTTGCTAAGTTGTGTCTAACTCATTGCAACCCCATGGATTGTATCCTGCCAGACTTTTATGTCCATGGGATTTGCCAAGCAAGAATACTGGAGTAAGTTGTCATTTCCTTCTACAAGGGATCTTCCCAACCCAGGGATTGAACCTGTGTCTCCTGCCTTACAGGTGGTCTCCTGCACAACAGGCAGATTCTTTACCAAATGAACCACCAGGAAAGCTCAATAATAGGTTATGTTTTGGTTATTTATTGTACCCCTAATGTGTGCACAGATTTCTCCTGATGGAACTCAGATACAGTTAAAATCAAGACCCACATTGTAATATTCAAGCTGGTGCCCAAATGTACCAATTCTTTAGGTAAATTGTCTGTTCAAAATATTGTTTGATTTGGCAGATTTTCTCCAAGTTCTCTTAGAACCTTTATAATAACTAAATGGTGGGATAGTTCTATAAGCCATCTATGAAGCTGACTATGAGATTACTGTAACTGATTGTAATATTCAAGCTGGTGCCCAAATGTACCAATTCTTTAGGTAAATTGTCTGTTCAAAATATTGTTTGATTTGGCAGATTTTCTCCAAGTTCTCTTAGAACCTTTATAATAACTAAATGGTGGGATAGTTCTATAAGCCATCTATGAAGCTGATTATGAGATTACTGTAACTGAAATTAACTACTAGGAAATGGCTTGCAATAATAATTTGGCCACCTGATGCAGAACATCAGCTCATTAGAAAAGACCCTGATGCTGGGAAAGATTGAAGGCAGGAGGAGAAGGGGAAGACAGAGGACAAGATGGTTGGATGGTATCCCTGATTCAGTGAATATGAGTTTGAGAAGATCCGGGAGATGGTGAAGGACAGAGAAGCCTAGCATGCTGCAGTCCATAGGGTCACAAAGAGTCAGACATGACTGAATGACTGAACAACAAAACCTCGTCATTAAGCTGTGTGTAAGAACTGAAATTCTCCATGCTGACCCAATCCTAATCTTTGGCTTTTCTTTAATGAATGGTTTGTCTTCTTGCTTTATCTTTTTCATTGATTATCTAATGCCTGTTCTCAAAACAGCCCTCACAGCATTCCAAATCAATACTTGGTATTCCTGTTGTGTGCAAGGCCTCCTGTGTTTTGCTGACTACACTGCTTCCACTTTGTGCCTTTATGACAAAAATTTGAGACATGGTGTATTCTTTTTTCATCTTATTGTTTTTGTATTTTCTCTTTCTGTTGAAAATTTGCCATCCTATCTGATAAAACGCAATACAGTTTACAAAGTCAAACCAAACCCAGCATATTCACATATGGTAATTTCTGTCTGAATATTTCTTCTGTCTTTCAGTTAGTGACAGGGCATTCTGGCTGAGCTAGTGGTAAGACTCATCAACACTATTTGTGTGCAGTTTGACAAGCCCTATCTCTCCAGGTCCTATCCCAGAAGTACTTTTTATTTTGTTTTCTTTCTTTGTGCTCTGTGTAGGCAAAGCCTCTTTAGCTGTCATAGAATCCTTAGGGGATGTGATCAGCCTCTTGAGAGAAATGTTCCTTTGTGTGAAGAAATGATCTGTCAGGATGGGCTAGACTAGCAGCAAGTCCTAGTAGCGTTCAAACCATCACATCAAGAATTTTAGCAGCAACCGTATGCATTGAGAAGAAGAGAAAAGGGGCTGAGTGTAAAGAACTGCATTACTAGGTCTCCAGCCTGTCTGCTCTTTAGCTAAAAAGAAACTAGATAAAGAACCCCCCAAATGCTTTAAATTTGTGAGTCTCAGACTTCGGCAAGTGCAAGAATGATCTGGAAAACTTATAAACCAGCATTCTGAGATTCTGATTCGGTAAATTCAGACTGTGGCCAGAGATCTTGAAATTTCGCAGGCTGCCAGTTCATCTGATCCTGCAGATATGTGGGTCACAATCTGAGCAGTTCTGCTCGAAAGCACAGACTGTTAGATTTTAGTGTGCGTCAGAATCAGTTAGGGTTTGTTAAAACACAGACTGCTGGGGTCTGCCCCCAAGGGCTGACTCAGAAGTCTGGATGGAGGCCCAAGAATTCGCATTCCAGACAAGTTCCCAGGTATTGTTGATGCCACTGGTTTGGGGAGCACACTGTGAGAACCACTCCTCTAGAGGACGGGGGTCAATAAAGGTCACTGGCACGGTGTGGTGAGTCTAGGGAGCCAGCAGCCGTTTGGGTCATGACCAATTTGCAGACAGATTGAGGTGCTCTAAGTGGCAGCTGTGACATTAAGTTTCTAGCAGTCCACAGGATTCTTGGAGACATTTTGGAAACATGTTCCATTCTGTTCAAACCAAATTTTATTTGAATTTCAAAGAACAAGTACTGACCTAAAACAAATAGACTGCCAGTTATTTCTCTAGCCAAAAATATGGCTTTGTTTTGAGATTAGCAGAAATTTGCCATTTCGTGCCTGCAACTATCCTGGCGTGCTGCGGTCCCTGGGGTTGCAGAGTCGGACACGACTGAGAGACTGAACTGAACTGAACTATGGTAAGCCACAAGCAATTCCCCTGTACAGTAAGAGAAGGAAGAACTCTTTCATAGAGAGGAAAAAGGAAGTTGGGAGGGCTATAGTAAGCACAGAATCTCTGGCTTTTCATTGGCCGAGTCGTTGCCAGGAAAGAGAAATCTTTATTCTTCCTGCTGAGCTGTCCTCACAAGGAAAGAGAGCTCCCCCTTCTGGTCTCCCAACTAACCGAAGTTTCTCTTTCTTAATTTTTTCTTCATGGTAATTTCCTTCGCTTGACACTTGGTTTGTAAAATTTAGAACAAAGAAAATGCAGTGTTCCAGGTATGACTCTGATTATACTTAAGATAGTTTCCTTCTTGGGGACTCATTAAAAAAATTTAGAAAATAGAAGGCTAAGTTAGACGCTGGCTTTGCCGGTCTGTGTGACTAAATGAGCAGAATGAAGGACAAGCTTGCCTTACTCAGTCCATATGAGTGAAGCAAAAAGAAGCAAGGCTTTCAGCTGTGATGCTTTAATAAGAGTAGTTAAGCTTAAAACAGCTCCCCTCTCTGCCAAAACCCATTTTCTTTATTTTTGAAGTGGAATACTAACCTTTTTCACCAAAATGTCAGGGGTGAAGTTTTAAGAGCATTTTAAGAGAGTCACTGTCAAAATACTTCAAAGTGAATCTCTTAGTAGTAATTTGTTTGTGTTCGTGTTAAGTTGCTTCAGTTGTGTCTGACTCTTTGTGATTCCATGGACTGTAGCCTGCCTGGCTCCTCTGTCCATGGGGCTCTCCAGGCAAGAATGCTGGAGTGGGTTGCCATGCCCTCCTTCAGAGAATCTTCCCAACCCAGGGATTGAACCTGCATCTTTTTGTTTGTTTGTTTCTTCTTATTATTGTTTTTTAATTAATTTATTTTTTATTGAAGGATAATTGCTTTACAGAATTTTGCTGTTTTCTGTTAAACCTCAATACACATCAGCCATAGGGATACATATATCCCCTTCCTTTTGAACCTCTTTCCCATCTCCCTCCCCACCCCTCTAGGATGATACAGAGCCCTGTGTGAGTTTCCTGAGCCAGACAGCAAATTCCCCAAGGCTATCTACTTTACATATGGTAATGTAAGTTTCCACCCTCCCCAAAACCTGCATCTTTAAGGTCTCCTGCATTGGCAGGTGGGTTCTTTACCACTAGCGCCATTTAGGAAGCCCAGTAGTCATTTTGGAGAAGGAACCCCACTCCAGTAGTCTTGCCATGGACGGAGGAGCCTGGTGGGCTGTGGTCCATGGGGTCGCGAAGAGTCGGAACCGACTGAGTGATTTCCCTTTCACTTTACATGCATTGGAGAAGGAGATGGCAACCCACTCCAGTGTTCTTGCCTGGAGAATCCCAGGGACGGGGGAGCCTGGTGGGCTGCCGTCTAAGGGGCCGCACAGAGTCGGACACTACTGAAGTGACTTAGCAGTAGTCATTTATTCCTATGCATTTCAGTTCAGTCTTGGAAATCAGTATCTCTAAGGGAATCCTGTATCTGAATGTTCAGTTGAAATAAAACCTCTTTCTGTGGCAGGGAAATTCTCAACAGGAGACTCGGAGTCAGCCCATCATGGGGGTGCTTGATGAGAATCACATGGTAGGAAAATTCCACACACCCTCCTGGCAGCCTGATGGGGCTTCTTAGGTATGGGTCCCTCTCCCCAGCTCTCTTTCCTCCCACACTGAGAATCCTAGCCAGCCTTGTGGAGGAGGTTCCTCGGGGATGCTGAGGCAGAAAAAAAAGGTAATTAAATATTGCGTTTGAGCCTGGTGCATTGAGATTATGCTCACAGTTTCCATCCACTGAGACTTTTCATCAAGCCAGACTCTGTCCTTAGGCCATGTTCTACCATATGTAAATAGATAGTTTCTCTTGCTGGAAACTTGAGACAGATAAATGGTTGAGCAGAAAATATTACTTCCTGCTGGAAGTAACTCAAGGTGAAAATATGCCTATCAACTGTGGGTGAGCTGGGCTATCTTCTCACAGATGAAAAATACATATATACTTATCAATATCTTACAGAGAAAGACACAATTACAGTTTGACCCCTATCTGTAAAACTCTTTCTGCATACAGGGGCAGGCAGGACAAATTACAGCTTATGGTTTTTGTTTTTTTGTTGTTTTTTTTTACATTTGAAGCCAGTGATTAAGATGTTTCCCCAGGGGTTTCCTTGCTGGCTCAGTGGTAAGGAATCTGCCTGCCAATGCAGGAGATGCAAGGATCTTCTTGATCCAGGAAGACCCCACATGTGGAGGAGCAGCTGAGCCCATGAAAACCACAGCTATTGAACGTGTGTGCTCGAGAGCCTGGGAGCTACAAGTGCTGCACCAGAGAGCTGCAGCTGCTGAAGCCAGGATGCCCTAGTGCCCAAGTTGCATAACAAGAGAAGTCTCTACGATGAGACGGCTAGGCACCGCAACCAGAGGGTAGCCCCTGCGTGCCACAGCTAGAGAAAAGGCCACACAGCAGTGAAGACCCAGCACAGCCAAAATAAACAAACAAAAGTGAAAATGTCAAAGAAAGATTCTTCCCCAAATTTAGGCCAGTTCCTGATAACTCAAGATTTGGAATTTGGGAGCTAATATTCTGCTTCTCAAACATGCCCAGGTAATGGTTGCTTGAATCAAGGACATCACTCTTGGTTTATTACCTTTTTGGAAGGTAGTGAATTTTAAAACCACCGCATTGAACTTTTCAACAATCCAAGATGAAGAAGATAAATTTAAATAAATACCAAGAATTAAATAAATAAATACTTCATGAAAAGAGGGTACAGCAGTATTGATAAGACTGATATGGTTTGCATTTGAAATGCAGTTCACTTAAGTTCAACAGCCATTTATTGAAGGTATATTATATTCCAGGTTCTGATGACGCAGATGAATAAAGTACTATTTCTGTTTTCAGTTAGTCCCAGTTAAAGGCTGGGTGGGGGGAACTGATATAAACAAATAATGCGTACAGAAATGGAGGTAGACTGTGGCAGTGGGCAATGCATAGACTTTGAGATAGACAGGACTGGAGTGAGTACGCTCTGGGTCTTGCTTTAGTTTTGTGGCTTTAGGTAAGCTACTTTACTCTTTTAAATAACCTTTGCTATTCGTTTTATCTCCTTTGGAGCAAATAGCTATTAAAAAAAAAAGGAAGATAATAGTAATAAAAACTGTGTATAAGGTACAGAGAGGAACTATAGCAGAGAGAATGATTTTGGTGAGCTGATCAGGGAAGGCTTCAAAGAGGAGGTTGTACCTCCAAAGTGTTTTGATACATGAATAGGAAATTTCCAGGTAGACAACATTTGTGAAAGGACTCCGGGCAGAAGAAATAGCACTTTCAAATGCATAGGAGGTGGAAACTGTGAAAAATAATAACAGTTTAACATTTCTGTTGCATTCACTGTTTGTGAAAAGTAATTTGAGCTGGGGTGGGAAAGGAGGCAGGGCCCAGTTCCTCATCTCAGTCTGTGCTCTGATAAAAAGTTTGACTTGATCCTTTTGTTCAGAAGTTCAAGACAAATGTTTTTGTAATGAGTTTTCTGTTTCAGTTTTGTGTTATTTTTATTGATATCACCTAAGGCTTAAAATAGGGATATTCCACTTAAAATCCAGGTTTTTTTTTCTTACTTCTCTTAGAAATTTGCCACAGTGAGTCTGAATCTGCTCATGGCATCAATTGGTTGAAACAGAGGCCACTCCTCAGGGGAGCCTGTGATTTTTTTGCTGTTGATGAGCAATAAGCAAACTTGGAGGTTTTAAGTAGGTTGGTTATATGGCAGGATACATTTAGGACTGTCTTTGTGTCTTCCTCTGCACTTGAGGGAGAGGAGGCCAGGAATCAAGGAGAGGTGATTGGACGTGACACCTTCCAAAGCCAGGTTAATGGATGAGGGATCTTCAATGTATTCACATTGGTAAGAAGAGAGAAACTTTAAAAAACAAAATAAGGTTAAACATTATTCTAGAAGAGGGGATATGAATGCCATACATAGACCCCGTGAGTATTATTGGCTGCAGAATAATACTTGTAGGCTAAGATCTCTCTCTCTTTTTTAAGATACCTTTTAATAAAAACAGAAAAAATAAATATTAAGCTACAATACAAAATGATGATCACTCCCAATGTCCTTTCTCACCTCTTCTCAGAACTGGAAACTCCCCTCCACCCCCTTAGTCAGCAGTGGACATGAATAGGGATTGAAGGGCTACGGCTGATTCACAGCTCAGAGCGAGCAACACTCAGCACGCAGTGGAAGACCATAGCGATTTCGAGGACCCAAGAAGACGCCAGAAATGTGACAACTGCTGGAGGAAGATTCCCTATACAAGAAGGGAGGAGAAAGAAGAAGCAAAAACTCCAAGAACGAGAGAGGCAAGACGATGGGAACCGGAGGAGAGGAAAAGAAGTGGTCTGTGCAGAGACACTCTGCCATTGAAGGGAACACCCATGCGGAGACATGCATGGAGAGAGCCAGGAAGGGACCTTCAAGAATGGGGGCTAGGCGGCTTCCCTGATGGCTCGGGGGTAAAGATTCCACCTGTCAATGCAGGACACATGGGTTAGATTCCCGGTCCAGAAAGATCCCACATGCCACAGAGCAGCTAAGCCTGTGTGCTACAAATACTGAAGCTTGTACGCCCCAGAGCCTGTGTTATGCAATGAGAGAAACCTCGCGGCAATTAGAGGAAGCCTCTGCAGCAACGAAGATCCGAGAATAAATTTAAAAAAATATTTTAAAAAAGGATGGGGATCAGATAAAACACAGATGCAAAGTTATCCAAAGTCCACCCTGACCCCACTCTATACAATTTGTATTTTATCCTCTGAAACCCAGGTTTGGATCATGTTTAGGCTAACTGGTCAGCAAGGTGAGAAAAGACTATCCCCCCAGCCCAGAGTGGCACGCACCATCGCCTTTCCTGTGGCAGACTGGGCAGCAGGAGGACCACTTGTGGACTCCACACACCCAGAGAAGCAGGCAGAGTGCCTCCTTGACCGTCTCCCTCAATCTAGAGGAGCGAAACACACCTCTCCTGCCGTGGGCTGAAGATAAAGTGCCTGGGTTGCAGATACACTAGCTGAAGAGTATTGAGTGATTTAGTATATGTTCGTGCAAGATTAGGGACTGGTTGGGAGCTGTCAGTTAGAAGATCTTTTAAACAGTTGAAGAAAAAGGAGGACCTGAACTCAAGCTTGGCTGTGTGAATAGAAAGGGGATGGCTTCATGATATCTCATATCTCTGGGGCTTTGCATGTCCCTCTTACTTCACCTGGACTAGATCGTCCTCATTCCCTTATCCATTCAAACTTAGTGCTAGCTCCACGGTGAAGATTTCCATAAGAATATTCAGATGTTTCTTCTCTATATATGTTCTATCTTGTAAATAACTTAATTTTAACAAGGAAGTATTTCACTGAAGCGTTGTCCACCTGCTTACCAGAATTTAAGTTTCTTAAATCTAGGTCAGGATGTCTTTGAGAACAGTGATCACCTACATCAAGGTGACGTAGTTAATAGGACTGAGAACAAAGTCTACCTGTATCAACATGAGTTAGTGTTGTGTTCCAGGAAACATTTGCCCCCAAAAAGGTAAGACTGTAAACTGATAAAAGTCTCACTATTTGCCTCCGGTAGTTCCGACAAATCGATTTATCTGAGAAGATAGTCTCCTCCTCCGGGCGAATAGCTCACTTATCAGGACCCTTATCTCATTATGATGACAATCATAAACTGTTTTGTCATGACCAGTGCTCAGTCCAAGTGACTTTCTGCTTTGAAAGCCCCCTTTGAAACCACTTGAGCCTAGACCCCCACCCCCTTCCGCAAACCCTTTGAATATCTTCTCTTCCGTGACACTGCTAAGACTGTAAAAGAGATGTCCTCCCTTACTATAGAAAGGGACACTGTCTACTGGTGATATCTGGAGGGTATTTAGCATCTTACGGAAAAGGCAATGGCACCCCACTCCAGTACTCTTGCCTGGAAAATCCCATGGACAGAGGAGCCTGGTGGGCTGCAGTCCATGCGGTCGCTAAGAGTCGGACACAACTGAGTGACTTCACTTTCATTTTTCACTTTCCTGAATTGGAGAAGGAAATGGCACCCCACTCCAGTGTTGTTGCCTGGAGAATCCCAGGGACGGGGGAGCCTGGTGGGCTGCCTTCTATGGGGTTGCACAGAGTCGGACACTACTGAAGCGACTTAGCAGCAGTAGCATCTTTAGTCTTAATCTAGCCTGGACTAGCATGTAGTAGTGCTTCAATTCCTGTTGAAAGAATAAGAAGGAAGGCAAAAAATAGATAAATAAATAAAAATCTGTTGAAAAAAAAAAAGAAGTGAAAAATGGAAAAAATGTTAGTCAGTCATGTCTGCATCTGTTTGCAACCCCATGGACTCTACATAGCTCATCAGGCTCCTCTGTCCCTGGAATTCACGAGGCAAGAATCCTGGAGTGGGTAGTCATTGCCTTCCATGGGGTCTTCTTGACTCAGGGATCAAACCCCAGTCTCCCTCACTGCAGGCAGAATCTGTATCATCTGGGCCACCAGGGAAGCCTGTTGAAAGAGGTACTTATTAAGAACAGAGAAAATCAATATACGTGGTGCAGTGATTGGATGTAGGCAGGTGGGGAAAGAGTCAGGGATGCTTCCGAAGTAGTAAGTGTTAATTTGTGCCATCACTTACCATGGCAAAAGCATAAGAGCAGATTTTCCGTGAGGAGACAGTGATTTCAACTCCAGACATGTCGAATTTGCAATTCTTGTGATACGGAAGTAGAGGTGTTTGGCTCTACTGGGCTCAGTGGTAGAAGGCCCCAGAGATAAGTTTTGTGAGGAAGGCTGATTTTTTAAACACTGGTTCTCAAATGCTTCAGACCAGCACCATCAGTACCACCTTGGAACTTGTTTGAAACATGTAAATTTTGGGACTCAACAACAGACTCACTGAATTGAGAACTCTATGGGAAGAGTTCAACTATCTGTGTTTTAACAAGCCTTCCAGGTGATCTGATGCACCAGTAACATTTGAGAACTATTGTCTTAGAGATTAATCTCAGCCACCAGGGTCTAAGACAAGATTTTGCACAAACTTCTAATGATGTACTTGCTAAGGAGCGCTAATCCTGTGTTCTTTGCATGAGCAGGCCTGAGAGCTGCATAACAAAGCTAATTAAACATCTTACTTGCTACATCTGAATCTGGCTATACTGCTTTCTTCTTGTGTGCCTTAGGGAGACAGTTGCTTAAACCTCCTGAGTCTATGTTCCTTATCTGAAAAACGGCAACACTAATAATAGCTACCTAGTTGAGTTCTTTCCCTTGGAGAAGGAAATGGCAGCCCATTCCAGTATTCTTGCCTGGGAAATCCTATGGACAGGGGAGCCTTGTGGAATACAGTCCCTGGGGTCACAGTCGGACACAACTTAATGACTAAGCAGCTGAGTTCTTATGATAATTATATGAGCTAATGTATATAGAAAAAGTGTTTAAACCTGTAATGTTTATGGCTTTTAAAATGTTTACTTCTTGAAAACTCATTTCCCTTTTATCTACTTAACTCAGTGTTTTCTGTCTTTAGAAGTTTATCTCAAAGATCTCACTCGTTGAAAGCATCTGCTGGTTCAATTCAGTTCAGTTCAGTCTAGTCACTCAGTCGTGTCTGACTCTTTGCAACCCCATGAACTGCAGCACTCCAGGTTTCCCTTTTCCATCACCAACTCCTGGTGGAGAAGGCAATGGCACCCACTCTAGCACTCTTGCCTGGAAAATCCCATGGATTGAGGAGCCTGGTGGGCCGCAGTCCATGGGGTCGCTAAGAGTTGGACATGACTGAGTGACCACTTTTTCACATTTCACTTTCATGCATTAGAGAAGGAAATGGCAACCCACTCCAGGGTTCTTGCCTGGAGAATCCCAGGGATGGGGGAACCTCATGGGCTGCCATCTTCATTTTCTGAATGTTGAGCTTTAAGCCAACTTTTTCACTCTCCTCTCACTTTCATCAAGAGGCTCTTTAGTTCTTCATTTTCTGCCATAAGAGTGGTATCATCTGCATATCTGAGGTAACTGATATTTCTCCCGGCAATCTTGATTCCAGCTTGTGTTTCTTCCAGTCCAGCGTTTCTCATGATGTACTCTGCATATAAGTTAAATAAGCAGGGTGACAGTATACAGCCTTGATGCACTCCTTTTCCTATTTGGAACCAGTCTGTTGCTCCATGTCCAATCCTAACTGTTGCTTCCTGACCTGCATACAGGTTTCTCAAGAGGTAGGTCAGGTGATCTGGTATTCCCATCTCTTTCAGAATTTTCCACAGTTTATTGTGATCCACACAGTCAAAGGCTTTGGCATAGTCAATAAAACAGAAATAGATGTTCTTCTGGAACTCTCTTGCTTTTTCCATGATCCAGCAGATGTTGGCAATTTGATCTCTGGTTCCTCTGCCTTTTCTACAACCAGCTTGAATATCTGGAATTTCACAGTTCACGTATTGCTGAAGCCTGGCTTGGAGAATTTTGAGCATTACTTTACTAGCATGTGAGATGAGTGCAATTGTGTGGTAGTTTGAGCATTCTTTGGTATTGCCTTTCTTTGGGATTGGAATGAAAACTGACCTTTTCCAGTCCTGTGGCCACTGCTGAGTTTTCCAAATTTGCTGGCATATTGAGTGTAGCACTTTCACAGAGTCATCTTCGGGATTTGAAAGAGTTCAACTGGAATTCTATCACCTCCACTAGCTTTGTCTGTAGTAATGCTTCCTAAGGCCCACTTGACTTCAGCCATTGAAAGCCTCTGCTGGTTAACCATAGCTATTAATTACCTTATACTACTTGGCCCATGGGAGGTATTCAGCAAACTAGTAGTTGAGTGAATGCACAGTCTAGTCCTAATTTCCTTATTGCTTCTCTGAGTTTTATAGCTTCTATTATCAGTACTTTGGTTTTTACACCGACTTGTGTGTTGTTATGTTTACTCCTTGCTTACTGGTTATAGCATAAGCTACTTGAGAAAAAGTCCTGTGTCTTATGTACCTTGTCCACCTTCACAGCACCTGGCACAGTGTTGAGAGCATACATGGAATTCAGCCATAGTCTATGAAAAATAAAGAACTGAATTTATTTTGGTTTCAAATCTATTTGCTCTACTAAATTTTTGCCATTTCCTATCCTCCAATCTGTCCATCATTATTTCAAAATTTTAAACCTCTACCAACCCTTTTTCCCAAGAGTCACAAGAAGGAAAGAACAGGGATTCTTTATCTATTTCTGTTGTCATCCAGTAAGAGTACTCATTATTTTGAGCTTCCCTGTCAATCTCATAAATTTAGCCTAATGTTCCTAAAGTAATTTCTTGAGTCAAAGCTAGGATATTACTAATGGCTTGTAACTCTTAGCCCAGAATAATGGAGTGTGTCATCTCTCTCTCTCTAGAAATATACTTTTAAGGCTATGATGTTACTTATTCTTTATGTAGCCTTATTTTCACCAGCAGCTTCCTTTAGCTTTCCTTTAACTTTTTAATCAGCGCACTGCTTTGTGTGGCCCTGAGTAGAAATCCGCTGGCGTGGAAAAGGAAATGTCCCTTTTAATATAGTTATGAAACTCCTTTAAACATGCAGAAAATTGATATTATTTATATATGAAAGAAGGCACACTTTGGAGGCAAATAAATCTGAGATCAAAATGTTAGTTCTCTTACTCATTTGCCATGTGGTTTTGAGTAAGCTACTCAACATGCCTGAGTCTATTAACTGATCTATTAAACAGGGACATAAATATTTACCTTATGGCATTATGTGAGAAGATTAAATAAGCTATATATTGTACTCAGATGTGGGAGGTATTTAATTAATGGTGGATATTATTTCAAAACAAAGGAAAAGAGCAAAATACTGTACATTTCAGAAACAGAAGCTCCTTTAGAGTCTATAATGTATAGACTCACAATATCCCTGAAACTGTGGACGTTAGTTTTATTCTGAAGTTCTAGTTAAATTCTGATCAAGGATGACCTCATCAAATCTCAAATCACTTTACCTTTGACAATTGCTCTTCAAAGAAGATCTTCCAACTAATTAACTGAAGGACCTCTTTCCCTACATGTATAAGTGAGCCTTCCACTCTTTACCTTGCAAATTGTTCACAGCTCACCTGTGATTTGGTTGACAGGGAATTCTCCCAACCTTAGGCAAAGGCTGACTACAGCTAACTGATTATTCACTAAGTCCATTTCCCGCCATGGGAAACTTTGTGTCTGCCCTTTAAGGTCTGTTGGGAATACTTATTCTCCTCAGGGGCTCTTCCAATTTTATCATAAGGCTCTAATGGAGACAGTGAAGTCGCTCAGTCGTGTCCGACTCTTTGCAACCCTGTGGGCTGTAGCCTACCAGGCTCCTCTGTCCATTGGAATCTCCAGGCAACAGTACTGGAGTAAATTGCCATTTTCTTCTCCAGGGGATCTTCCCGATCCAGGGATTGAACCTGGGTCTCCCGCGTTGTAGACAGATGCTTTACCATCTGAGCCAGCAGGGAAGTCCTGATGGAGACAGTGAGAAACTGGAAATCCAGTGACCCCTTTTTAAGAGGAAAACAGAAAACCCTTTCTAGACGAGCCAAACAGTGTCAAGGGTGGCTGAGAGATTTCTTCAGGGCTGTTTGGAGATGTGGACATAGTGGTATATAAAGATGTCACATGGTTTCTAAGGAGCTACATCTATTTTTGTTTTCCTTGCAAAGTACCTGGAATAAAATTCCTAATTAAAATTCTCGATGTAGTTGTAAGTACCACCCACATGCTCATTAGAATAGCTACTATCATTCCTTCCCTCTTCATCATCTCCCGCAGGGCTCAGAGCCATATCAGGACCCAGCACAAGGGAAACAGTCTTCTTAAATAACCTGGGGCTCAGAAGTGGAGGCAGAGAAAAGGTAGGGCTGCTTTACAGAAGCTGATTTCAAAGAAGGACTCATGTCCAGCCCGAGGGCAGACTTTGGTATAGGTCTTCACATTCCCTCTTCATATTGCTTCAATTTGACTAATAAACTTTCTATATTTTAAAAGTTAAGTCTCTCCAAGGAGTCTGGAAACTCAAGCCATTCACACATTGGCATGAATCACTTACTTGAGTTCACTAAGTTATTATTGTCTAGCTGTCCACATCATGAAACCTGCTACAGGTGCATGATAGATTGAACACAGTGGTAAACTATCGACACCTGTAATGAATGGGCATACCGATTAAATGACAGCCAAATATGTTTTGTGCTGCAAGTTTTGTTCTCAATTCCTCTTTCTCCTGTCGCGAAAAGTGGAGTATTTTTCTTTTTCAAATAAACATGGTCCTCAGTCCTTTCACTTATGGCTATAAAGAAGTGTGTATGGAGTCAGGAATAGTCAGACTGCTCTCACTGTCTGAGTTTGGGGTTCATTTATGAAAGTATGCTTCTAGCCTTGGTTCTTTTGAGTTATTTCCATCTTCTTTCCCTGCCATGGTCTCCATCTTCTGTCTCATCATCTTTTACTATCTTGAAAAACTGGCTTGCATTCTCTTATACTTCCTCCCCCTTGCTCACTTTTCAAATCTTTTAATCCAAATTTTGTCCCCAGAATTTCACTAATGAACTTACTTTCAGAGCAAAAAGGTATCCTCCCGTTAGTCACATGGAAGGCCTGTCTCTGTTCTCATTCACTCAATTTTACTACCGAATTGAATAATCTTCTCAGAGCTTCAATTTAGCAGTTTTTTGGGCTTCCCTGGTGGCTCAGATGGTAAAGAATCCGCCCACAGTGCAGGAGACCTGGGCTTGACCCCTTAGTTGGGAAGGTCCCCTGGAGGAGGGCATGGCAACCCACTCCAGTGTTCTTGCCTGGAGAATCCCATGGACAGAGAAGCCTCGTGGGCTACAGTTGATGTGGTCCCAAAGAATCGGATATGACTCAGTGACTAAGCACGTGTGCATGATCCCATCTCTTGGAACATTCGTTTTACTCACTTTTCTTCTAGTGCCCATAGTTCAAAAGTAGGAATTACTTCAAGATTCTTTCACACCTTAAACCAGTGGTACTCAGTCTTAGCTGTACATTTTAAACACTAATGGTACCTGAATCTCTCTCCCTGAAGTTCTGATTCAGTAGTTCTGGGAGGTAGCCTACATAGTGGGAGCTGATATCAATAGTTCCCCCGGCATTTCTAACACTCTGCCAGGATTGAGAACCATTTTAAAGTATAACTTAGACTTCAGAGGAGAGTCTTATTCACCTTGAGGCTCAAACAAAACTGACTCAGGCTTTCATCCCATGGAAAGGCACAGGACCTCTTTAACATAAATGTGAACCCTGAGGGCTAACGGTCTCATGGCCTTCTGGTTCCAAGTTCCTAACCTCCTAACCACTTGGTATCATTTGCATGCCATCTTCTAAATCAAATGATCCTCTTGCCTCTGGCTCTACATAAGTCATGAAGCAGAATTCAGCCTCTTCTTTGTTTTCTCCATAAGCCACACACTAAAGACAGTTTTATGGTTGCATATTTACTGAAGGTATAAGTTAGTAGAAGGGTTTGGAATCAATGTTAGGGTTTTACATTAAATAGACATGGGAAATTTCTATGTGGACTCCAATCTCCAGCTATATATACAAGCCTTCCTTGCCGGCAAAATATTTCTCACACTTAATTGTTCTTATCAGTTTGGTTCAGTTTAGCCGCTCAGTCGTGTCAGACTCTTTGTGACCCCAGGAACCGAAGCACGCCAGGCCTCCCTGTCCATCACCAACTCCTGGAGTTTACCCAGACTCATGTCCATTGAGTTGGTGATGCCATTCAGCCATCTCATCCTCTATCATCCCCTTCTCCTTTTCCCTTCAATCTTTCCCAGCATCAGGATCTTTTCCAATGAGTCAGCTCTTCACAGCAGGTGGCCAAAGTATTGGGATTTCAGCCTCAACATCAGTCCTTCCAATGAACATCCAAGAGGACTGATCTTCTTTAGGATGGACTGATTGGATCTCCTTGCAGTCCAAGGGACTCTCAAGAGCTTTCTCCAACACCACAGTTCAAAAGCATCAATTCTTCAGCTCTCAGCTTTCTTTATAGTCCAACTCTCACATCCATACATGACCATTGGAAAAACCATAGCTTTGACTAGATGGACTTTTGTTGACAAAGTAATGTCTCTGCTTTTTAATATGCTGTCTATGTTGGTCATAACTTTGTTTCTAAGGAGTAAGTGTCTTTTAATTTCATGTAGCAGATAACTGAAGTTTATTTTGGGGGGCTCCAAAATCACTGCAGATGGTGATTGCAGCCATGAAATTAAAAGATGCTTACTCCTTAGAAAGAAAGTTATAACCAACTTAGACAGCATATTAAAAAGCAGAGATATTACTTTGCCAAGAAGGGTCCATCTAGTCAAGGCTATGGTTTTTCCTGTGGTCATATATGGATGTGAGAGTTTGACTGTGAAGAAAGCTGAGCCCTGAAGAACTTATGCATTTGAACTGTGGTGTTGGAGAAGACTCTTGCGAGTCCCTTGGACTGCAAGGAGATCCAACCAGTCCATCCTAAAGGAAATCAGTCCTGGGTGTTCATTGGAAGGACTGATGTTGAGGCTGAAATCCCAATACTTTGGCCACCTGCTGTGAAGAGCTGACTCATTGGAAAAGATCCTGATGCTGGGAAAGATTGAAGGGAAAAGGAGAAGGGGATGATAGAGGATGAGATGGCTGAATGGCATCACCAACTCAATGGACATGAGTCTGGGTAAACTCCAGGAGTTGGTGATGGACAGGGAGGCCTGGCGTGCTTCGGTTCCTGGGGTCACAAAGAGTCTGACACGACTGAGCGGCTAAACTGAACCAAACTGATAAGAACAATTAAGTGTGAGAAATATTTTGCCGGCAAGGAAGGCTTGTATATATAGCTGGAGATTGGAGTCCACATAGAAATTTCCCATGTCTATTTAATGTAAAACCCTAACATTGATTCCAAACCCTTCTACTAACTTATACCTTCAGTAAATATGCAACCATAAAACTGTCTTTAGTGTGTGGCTTATGGAGAAAACAAAGAAGAGGCTGAATTCTGCTTCATGACTTATTGGACGTGAGTCTGAGTGAACTCCGGGAGTTGGTGATGGACAGGGAGGCCTGGCATGCAGCGGTACATGGGGTTGCAAAGAGTCGGACACAACTGAGCAACTGAAATGAACTGAAACTCTCTGCACTTGGCAATGCTTTTAAGAGCCATGGAACTTTGCATATATTTTGACTCAGCATTAATAATTTCAAAAGTTCTGTTAAGAATATAATTATACAAATGAGCAACTATGTTTGCAAAAGGATGTTCATCATGGTGTTATATGTAACAGGGAAAAATTGGAAATAACCTTAATGCCCAAATACATGATGTTTGTTCAGATATATATGCAATTATGTGATATAATGGCATGTGATATTAAAGAGGAAAAGAAATGAACCTGAAAATATATGGTGTTTGTAGCACATATCCCCTAACCTGGACTTGTGGTGTGGGTGCTAAGTCACTTCAGTTGTGGCGACCCCTTGGTCTGTAGCCTACCAGGCTCCTCTGTCCATGGTGATTCTCCAGGCAGGAATACTGGAATGGGTTGCCATGCCCTCCTCCAGGGGGTCGAACCCATGTCCCTTATGTCTCCTGCACTGGTAGACAGATGTATATATATATATATATATATATATATATATATATATATAGATATATTTTTTTTTTTTTTTACCACTAGCACCATGTGGGAAGCCCCTGGAATTGTGGAGACATTGCTAAATGGATCAAAGCCATTCTTCTCACTTAGAACATGGTCTCAGAACCCTCTTAATATCAAGCTCCAAGAAGCCATTATCAGGACCAGAAATAAAAGGAAGTGGGAAATTTATGAGCCATACATATTGTAGAGTAATAGCTAATGACATAGAAAAATGCTCATTGTCCCCTGGTAAGGGGAAAAATATGATAGCCTACCAAGGAGTATACACTGATGATTATATT
>SJYC01120604.1:0-20646 GCA_006408675.1 Madoqua kirkii
CATCATCTTTCAGGATTTGAAATAATTCCGCTGGAATTCCATCACCTCCACTAGCTTTGTTCTTAGTGATGCTTTCTAAGGCCCACTTGACTTCACATTCCAAGATGTCTGGCTCTAGATTAGTGATCACATCATCATGGTTATCTGGGTCGTGAAGATCTTATTTGTACAGTTTTTCTGTGTATTCTTGCCACCTCTTCTTAATATCTTCTGCTTCTGTTAGGTCCAGACCATTTCGGTCTTTTATTGAGCCCATCTTTGCATGAAAAGTTCCCTTGATATCTCTAACTTTCTTGAAGAGATCTCTAGTCTTTCCCAGTCTGTTCTTTTTCTCTATTTCTTTGCATTGATCACTGAAGAAAGCTTTCTTATCTCTTCTTGCTATTCTTTGGAACTCTGCATTCAGATGCTTTCCTTTTCTCCTTTGCTTTTCACCTCTCTTCATTTCATAGCTATTTGTAAGGCCTCCCCAGACAGCCATTTCCCTTCTTTTGCATTTCTTTTCCATGGGGATGGTCTTGATCCCTGTCTCCTGTACAATGTCACGAACCTCATTCCATAGTTCATCAGGCACTCTATCTATCAGATCTAGGCCCTTAAATCTATTTCTCACTTCCACTGTATAATCATAAGGGATTTGATTTAGGCCATACCTGAGTGGTCTAGCAGTTTTCTCTACTTTCTTCAATTTCAGTCTGAATTTGGCAATAAGGAGTTCATGATCTGAGCCACAGTCAGCTCCTGGTCTTTTTTTTGTTGATTGTGTAGAGCTTTTCCATCTTTGGCTGCATAGAATATAATCAGTCTGATTTCAGTGTTGACCATCTGGTGATGTCCATGTATGGAGTCTTTTCTTGTGTTGTTGGAAGAGGGTGTTTGTTATGACCAATGCATTTTCTTAGCAAAACTCTTAGTTTTTGCCCTGCTTCATTCCGTATTCCAAGGCCAAATTTGCCTGTTACTCCAGGTGTTTCTTGACTTCCTACTTTTGCATTCCAGTCTCCTATAATGAAAAGGACATCTTTTTTGGGTGTTAGTTCTAAAAGGTCTTGTAGGTCTGCATAAAACCGTTCAACCTCGGCTTCTTCAGTGTTACTGGTTGGGGCATAGACTTGGATAACTGTGATATTGAATGGTTTGCCTTGGAAATGAACAGAGATCATTTTGTTGTTTTTGAGATTGCATCCAAGTACTGCATTCGGGCTCTTTTGTTGACCATGATGGCTACTCCATTTCTTCTGAGGGATTCCTGCCTGCAGTAGTAGATATAATGGTCATCTGAGTTAAATTCACCCATTCCAGTCAATTTTAGTTTGCTGATTCCTTAAATGTCGACATTCACCCTTGCCATCTCTTGTTTGACCACTTCCAATTTGCCTTGATTCACGGACCTGACATTCCAGGTTCCTATGCAATATTGCTCTTTACAACATCGGATCTTGCTTCTATCACCAGTCAGATGCACAACTGGGTATTGTTTTTGCTTTGGCTCCATCCCTTCATTCTTTCTGGAGTTATTTCTCCACTGATCTCCAGTAGCATATTGGGCACCTATTGACCTGGAGAGTTCCTCTTTGAAAGAGTTTAGGTACAAGTGGTTCCTAATGTGGAGATGCAGTTTGAAATTAAGAAGTGAGGTGACTATAATGATGACTGTGTCATTTCTGAGCTCCACATCAACATGAGCCGAATAACAAAAGTTATTGTCATTTCCCCAAAGGAGCAATAAGCATCCACGTAGGAATTTCTTGCCTTCCATATTAAGTTGTGAAGTGCACGTGGACAGGGAGTACGTATTACTTTTCCTCTGTACCTCACAGGTCTCAGCATATTGGTGGCTTTAAGTGGAAAGTGGATCTCTGAAAAAGGTAGCCCACAGACTCAGTAAAGCCAACAAAGACTGAGTAAAGGCAAAATGGATCAAGGGCAGAGTAAGCTGTAGGTAACTGAGTGGCTGTAGGGCTAACTGAGTGGCGATGGAATAAGAGAAAAGAGGCCGTTTTAAAAAAGGCAGTGAACTTGATACTCTGATCATGGAGTATTGGCTTTTGGCAATCTGATTCCCCTTAAAGTGCAAATGTCCTGAGGTAGATGGACATCACTGATGTGAGGCAGAGCAAGAATACGAGGTTCTGTTGGCCCATAATTCATGCATACATCATATGCTATGTGGGATGAAAGCAGAGAATATGGGTTGCAGGAAAAAATGGGAGCCAAGTACCATGTCATTTAGAAAGGTGGGAGAAGTTCACGAAAGTTATACATGAAAGCAGCATTGTCAGTATTAATGTGATTGACAGATGTTTATAAAGGTGATAGAAAAAAAAGCAGCACTTTTGGAAGGCATTAAGGCTGTCAAGACTAAGAACCTCAGAGAAGATGTTCGTTTCTGATTGCTAAATGACACCCAGAGTGGAAAATTTTGTCAGTTCAAGGGCTGTTTTGGAAGAAGCAGGGAGAAAGTAAAATGTCTGTGAACTGACTTGGATGAGTTTTCAAGGGAGCAAAAAGTCTGGATTAAGACTAGTTGCTTTGGAGAACAGCATTTCAGAAACTGTGGATTGGGAATAACAAAGGTCATATATTAAAGACACAATCATCTTCCCTAGAAACACTGGGGATTTTAATGTTTTCTGAACCTCGTTACACACACTGCCCCTCCTCCACCCCATCCCCCACCCAAGCATACACACATACTCATCAGCAATACCTCAAATTCTATTAAAGAGTTAAAATCATGAACAGTAGCAGAATGTATCCTTGTTTATTTGCTAATGTCAAAGGGCATTGGTTTCAAACAATACTTCCATGTAGAATATTTTAAAAATTTAAATCTTTGTTTCAAAGAATATTGAGTAAAGATTGAGTAAAGCAAAATGGATTGAGGGTAGAATAAACTGTAGGTAATTGAGTGACTGTAGGGCTAGTAAGGGGGTAGATCTTAAAAGAACTTAAATCAGAGTTCCAAAGAATGTTGTTTGTAATGCTAAAACATGTACAAAGAAGTACATAGTGTTTAGAATCAAATTTCCTGTACTGTGGATTAAAAATGTCATCAATGATGGATAAGACTTGGGAAATAAGATGCAGAGTACAGTGAAAAGAAGGTAGAGCAATTAGCAATCTCCATCATCCTATGGTAGATGGACCCAGAATACTGCCGGCTTGTTATTCGCACATGAATGATGGATAGTGATTTACTGTGCTGAAATGCATCCAAATGATAACTCACCTACCTAGATATTCTGCTTCCAATACTCTTCTTTTTAAAAGTGATTTCATCTTATTTATTTATTTGATTTTGGGTTATGCTGGATCTTCACGACTGCTTCTCCCCTAGTTGCAGCGAGCAGGTGCTCCTCTCCAGCTGCACGACTTCTCAGTGCTTCTTTTGTTGTGGGACGCATGCTCTAGGGTGTGAGGGCTTCAGGAGCCGAGCCTCCTGGGCTCCAGAGCACAGGCTTAAGAGCACGGGCTTAGTTGCTCTGTGGCATGTTGGATCTTCCAGGACCAGACACCGGGATCGAACCTGTGTCTCTTGCCTTGGCGGGTAGGTTCTTTACCACCGAGCCACCAGGGATTCTTCTGACTCAAGAAATTTACTAATATGAATACAAGCATCAGATCTGAGTTCATTAACGTTTAAATAGACACATCTGCCTTTCACCATATGACTCAATCCAAAGGCAAACACAGGGAGAAACCTGGCCTCAGTTCAGAGAAGAGCTTATAAAGGAGAGCTAAGCACTGATCTCCACGGCTTCTCAGTTCTTTGATGGGCTTCTGGCCCTTACTGCTTACTCTCTCGTCTTTCATGTTGTAGCTTTTTTCTCCTTTGAGGTGTTTTTTTTTTTTTTTTCCCTAAGGAGCAGATACAGAGAAGTATTTCCATGTACCCAGCTATGCCAACTGCTCCATCACATTTGGTGTACCATTAACTTTGGGAATCCGCTCACTCATTACTGTACAAAGAACAATCAGCTTAGCTCTTCCCTTCTCATTCTGCAGACTGCGGCAACATGTCCTTGGTAGGGAGAAGCATAACAGCTGTCTGTCTCACCCTGTGGGAGGAGCCTAATCCTCCCTTGCTACATGAACCTGGCAAGGGCCTGCTTCAGCAGCTGCACAGCTTTGACCCACGGGCTGCAGAACTGGACTGAATAACTGAGTACCTTGTGAGAGTCCTCTGGGAGATGGATGTCTCTTCCAAGACAGTGTGTGCTCCTCAAAAAATGTATAAAGGAAAAACTCTGGGTTTGAAATGAAAAGACATGACTTTGAATCTAATCCCACAACTTCCTAGCTGTATAAAATTAGGCCAGTTGCCTTTCTGAGTCTCCTTATAAAATAAGAATAATAAGGTTTGCCCTCAGGCTGCTCTGGAGAAATAATGAGATGATACGTGAGCAATAACCTGGAATGATCTTGGTCCAAAAAAGGCTGCTCAATGAATGCTAAACCTGCCATGTTCTTAGTGAGTCACTGATAGAAGCCATCCATTGTGTTCAACGCCTTCCAGATACCTTCCTATTTAACAGTCCTCGCCATCTGGTAAGGGAGCCATTGTTCGATACCAGGACTCCGACGAGGAAATGAAAGCTGAGAGAGTCAGGTAGCTTGCGTAAGTCACCCGATAGTAAACATGAATCCTGGAATTTGAGCTCATTTGACAGCACACTCTTTCCTGTAGCTGGCATCAGCTCTGAATATGAAGAATAAAGTTAAAGAGACCTAAAAAAGCATAGACTGGAGTCCTACTGGGCTCCTTTCCTCATATCCAGACTAGTTAACCCTTCTCTTACTTGACCCTTCTACCTGATAGTTCCCCAGGAGTCAGAATATAAGCTTGGGTATCTTGGGTATCTCTTTGGTTCTTTGTTGCTGATGTTATTATTAGTAATTATCAAGCACAGTGCCTGGAATATGGTGACACTTCAATAAAGGGTTTTTTACTGACTGATTATTTCATTTGCAGATCGTGGGAGTTGCATGGAGGGAGGAGGGTCCACAACAGCTCAGGAGACAAAGAGTGAGGCATGGGATCAAACACAGCTCTCAGAATTAGTGAGAACTTACGAGACAGTTCTGGACTGCTGCTAGGTCATTCCAAAGGTTCCTTACCCCAGACACTGGCCTGGAAACTAGCCCAGATCAGAAGGAAGTCTTGAGATGATCTGGATTTCTTTGAAATTCCTTGTCAAACAGGCACTGATTGCAAGACACCAGTGACTCTTCAGGTTTCCATGGTACCAGTCGGTCTTAGGCCAGTGATGCCTCGTGTGAGCCAGGCAGGTACACTTGGAATTGCAGCTATTTTGAATAAAATAGAAGTAATAGATAAGATGATTTACGAAGAATGTTTTTCCTCTTGGAATCCCACTACAGGAGGGGATCCGTAGTATTTGAAAGATAAATCATAATAACATTTCAAAATACTCAGAGACGTCCTCGTGGAAACCGGTGGTAAAGCACCAAGGGGTTTTAAGAGAAGAGGGCTCTTCTCTTGGACACTGATTCTGAACATTTTTATCTTTTCTCCCTTGTGGCATCTTATGATCTCTGTCCAATAAAGGCAAAAAGCATATAGAGAATAATTTGGTGGCAGTTCTTATGAGCTTAAGATACACCTAATAAGTAGGGTTGGGAGGAGAAAGCGGGGCTGGAGAGAAAAGCTGGAAGCAGCCACTGGATTAATGGGGCTTCCGGGTGACTAAGATGGTAAAGCATCTGCCTGCAGTGCAGGAGATCTGGCTTCAATCCCTGGGTCCGGAAGATCCCCTGGAGAAGGGCGTGGCAACCCATTCCCATATTCTTGCCCGGAGAATCCCATGGACAAGAAGAGTCTGGTGGGCTACAGTCTATGGGGTTTCAGAGAGTCAGACATGACTGAAGTGACTTAGCGTGCACAGCTGGCTCAGTAGGTAAAAATCTGCCTGCAATGCAAAAGGCACTGGCCGATACAGGTTCGATTCCTGATTTGGGAAGATCCCCTGGAGGAGGAATTGGCTACCCACTCCAGTATTCTTGCCTGGAGAATCCCATGGACAAAGGAGCCTGGTGGGTTACAGTCCATAGGATTACAAAGAGTTGGACATGACTGAAGCAATTGAGCATGCATATTTTAGATAATGGAAGAGAAGGAGATGGATAAAGAAATCTTCCCAGAAATTAAAAAAAAAAAAAGGATTTTCAGATCTGATTCACTATTTTCTGGTAGGCCCTTAACGTTCATAGTTCTTACTTTTGAGGTAGTATTCTAGTATAAGTATGGAACACAAATTTTAAGCTAATTTCTTCTAGAGGGCTCACATTTTAAAACTTCTTTTATAAAAAATTTACTTCCCAAGATGGCATATTCTTATCAGGTAGCAATTTCTCAGTAAACCAGTTTAAAAAACTAGAACCTCTCTTTAGAATAACATGTTAGCAAATGCTTTTAAGTGCTAGAATTTCTTAGAAAAAGGGTTATTTTAAGTCTGTAAGTGCTAGAATTTCTTAGAAAAATGGGTATTTTAAGTCTGTTTAATATTCATAAGACTCAGGATTCTAGGAAGAAGGTAGCACAGTTTCAGTGGGACAAAAAAAGAAAGCCAATATTCTCTAATTTTATAATCAGACACCTTGCATCCTGGTTTGGATACTGGAAAAACTCTCTTGTTTTCAATACATATTTTAAAAACTATCTGATATATAGCAAATTATTCTCTTTTTTAGTATGTTTTGTTTTTAAAATTATGTTTTAATTGAAGGATAGTTGCTTTACATAATTTTGCTGTTTTCTGTCAAACTTCAACACGAACCAGCCCTCCCTTTTGAACCTCCCTCCCTTCTCCATCTCCACTCCACCCCTCTAGGTTGATGCAGAGCCCCTGTCTGAGTTTTCTGAGCCATACAGCAAATCCCCATTGGCTGTCTACTTTAATAGGGTAATGTAAGTTTCCATGTTACTCTGTCCGTACATCTCACCCTCTTCTCTCCTGCCACATCCATAAACCTGTTCTCTATGTCTGTTTCTCCATTACTGCTCTGCAAATAAATTCTTCAGTACCATTTTTCTAGATTCTATATATGTGTGTTCATATATGATATTTACCTTTCTCTTTCTGACTTACTTCAGTCTGTATAATAGGCTCTAGGTTCACCCACCTCAATAGAACTGACTCAAAAGCATTCCTTTTTATGGCTGAGTAATATTCCACTGCGTATATGTACCACAGTTTCTTTATCCATTCATTTGTCGATGGAAATCTAGGTTGTTTCCATGTTCTAGCTGTTGTAAATAGTGCTGCAGTGAACACTGAGGGACATGTGTCTTTTTCAATTTTGGTTTCCTCAGGGTATATGCCCAGGAGTGGGATTGCCGGGTCATATGGAGGTTTTATTCCTAGCTTTTTAAGGAATCTCCATACCATCTTCCATAGTGGCTGTATCGATTGACATTTCTGCCAACAGCGCAAGAGGGTTCCTTTTCTCCACACCCTCTCCAGCACTTACTATTTGTAGACTTTTTGATGATGGCCATTCTGACCAGTGAGAGGTGATGTCTCACTGTGGTTTTGATTTGCATTTCTCTAATAATGAGCAATATTGAGCATCTTTTCATGTGTCTGTTAGCCATCTGTATGTCTTCTTTGGAGAAATGTCTGTTTAGGTCTTTTCTCCACTTTTTGATTGGATTATTTGTTTTTTCTGGCATTGAGTTGTATGAGCTGCTTGTATATTTTGGAAATTAATCCTTTGTCAGTTGTTTCATTTGCTATTATTTTCTCCCATTCTGAGGGTTGTATTTTCACCTTGTTTATAGTTTCCTTTGCTGGGCAAAATCTTTTAAGTTTAATCAGGTCCCACTTGCTTACTTTTGCTTTTATTTGCAAATTATTCTGGAATCTGAATTTCCATAACATATATTTTCAAGCTCCTCTGCCTTCCTTTCCCACTAGTTCAAGTAATTCTACACATTTGTGATTTTTAATGTTTTTGTTCCATTACTTTAAAAAACATACTGTGTATTTACATATGTTGCAGTTGTAACCATGAATGAAAATTTATTGTATCAGGAGAGATTATTCCTGCCTAGAGTCCCCCAAACTCAAACCAAAACCAAACCAATTGGTGTGTCCACTGCATTCTTGATGTCATGGTTAGATAGAAGTAAGGAGGATAAAGGAGATAAGGAAGGAAGCTCTTTGAGCTCCAAGGTAGACAGCTGCTCCATGCAGTCAAGATATCATTATTATTAATTACCTTTACTCATTTTCAAAGCATCTGAGCTCTTGGGACCTGATTCTCCTCTCTTAGTGTCCCCTAGTGTGTCCCTTAAATTTATTCAGTCTTCAGCTGATTTCAAAAGAAACAACATCCTGTAGAGATGGATGGGGCTGGAACAGAGGAAAAGCATAATCCATTTCTTTGATGATTCTTTCAAGATTACTCACTCATATATTAAACTAGTTTGAATACGTTGCTACAGGTATTATGTCAGTGGACTTCCCATGTAGTGCAGTGGTAAAAGAATCCACCTGCCAGTGCAAGAGAGGCAAGAGAGGCAGGTTCAGTCCCTGGGTCAGGTGGCCCATTCTGGTGCTCTTACCTGGAGAGTCCCATGGACAGAGGAGCCTGGCAGGCTGCAGTTCACAGGGTCACGATGAGTCAGACATGACTGAGCACACACACAGTATGTTATGTTAGTAAGTTTTTTTTTTTTAACTTAAAAAAATTATATAATGCCATCTGGTGGTGAAAATAAATACATTAATATCCAGATGATATTTCAGAATTTTAAAATTTCCTTTTTGTATGGTAGTAGCCTTATTGCTCCAATAATTTTTAATGAGTTGACTGAAATCTTTGGAAAGTAAAATGAAGATTTGATACTTCGGATAGCAGTAGATAGTTTGGCATTTGTTTAGTCAGACACGAATGTACAGTGATAAAATTCCCAACTCAGAAATTCTTTTCACCCATAAAGAGTGGTGAGAAATTGTGTAAAGCTGTGAAGCTGGTTCTCATCTTAACTAGAGTAGTAATTTCCTGGTATCTGGTCTTATCATTTCCTCTCTGGCCACGCATTTTAAAAAACGAGATCCACCTATGAAATTCTGGGCTGTTCTTGTGGGTGATGGGCCAACTGCCTGAAGAGATATTATGTTTCAACCAATTTCCTCTAAATTTTGCTCACTCTTGCAATCTAGTTATATCTGAAACCTAGTGGGTAGACTTGCTGGAAGGTGTTTTTGTTTTATTTTCTTTGCATGAGAGCCTGTATGAACCCAATGGGGATATACGGGTGAACCTGGAGGCCAGAGTAAATGAAAAACTATATTTTACTCATCTTTTCTATCCTTAAAGGACCAAAGTGCTTCCTAAGAGAAAACTTATCAAAATGGGAAGTGCCTCCAGGTAATAAAGTTGATTCTTCTGTCTTTTGATTTCACTGAAAATTGGCTTTTTCTGGGAGGATGGGGAGCAGGTCTGGCACAAAGACAGTGTTCAATAAATGTTTGCCAAATTAAATCAAAATGAAGAATCCTTTTTCCCTTGCACGCCTCATAAGAGGAGACTTCAACCAAAATGAAATTTCTAATTAGTCCATTCTAAAGGAGATCAGTCCTGGGTGTTCATTGGAAGGACTGATGCTAAAGCTGAATCTCCAGTACTTTGGCCACCTCGTGAGAAGAGTTGACTCATTGGAAAAGACTCTGATGCTGGGAGGGATTGGGGGCAGGAGAACAAGGAGACGACAGAGGTTGAGATAGCTGGATGGCATCACCGACTCGACTCGACTCGACTCCGGGAGATGGTGATGGACAGGGAGGCCTGGCGTGCTGCGATTCATGAGGTCGCAAAGAGTTGGACACAACTGAGTGACTGAACTGAACTGACTGAAATCTGCCACATCACTTCCCTGTTTAAAATTCTTTCAGTGGCTTCATAATCCAGATCAAGCTCCTTACAGGTTTGCAACCTGGTCCCTGTGCCTTTTTTTTTTTTTTTTTAACCTTTGGCCGCAGCTTGTGGCATTCCTGACCAGGAATTGAACCTGTAACCCCTGCACTGGGAGGCAGAGTCTGAACCGCTGGACCACCTGGGAGGTCTGTCCCTCCGTGCACTTTTCTTGACTTATCTCCTCTCACTCCCTCACTTCACTTCTCTGTCCTAAAACAACTATATATCCATGTGCAGGCAAGTGCATGTACACACACGCACAAACACACACACACATTGAATAGATCCACTCACATGAGACTACTTGCCTTTCCCCAAGGTCTCTACGTTCTGCCAAAACTTTCCTCACTGAAGCACCCTTTTTCACTGTACCTGGTGAACTCTTAATAATTTAAAAGCGTTAGCTCTAACACTATCTCTGCTATGAACCTTTTCTTGACTTTTTCTTGTGGACAGTAGTGGTTTTTAAATTTGTGCTCAAAAAAACCTCATAAGACACTCCAAAATAATGCAGTTACTCTGCTAAAATTGTTTCCATGGACATCTTTTTCACTATACTGTTTCTCAAGAGCAGTAACTGTATTCTATTTTTGAAATCATTATTTGCTGTTTTGAATGGTAATGGACCCCATCAAACACTCATTAAATGTTTGTTAAGCACTAATATACAATCTCTCTTATTCAATAGAAAAACCCACTGAAGAGCTCTTTCTAGCTCCCCAGGCTGGTGTGGTCATGCCACTGAGGTCTTATCTATAAGAGGTGACTGAACAAGGCATGTGCCACTTCCTCGCCACTTCCTCACTAGGACCCTGCTGCTCTTCATTTCCTTTGTCTTTTCTGCTGCTCACTAGCTGAAAAACTGACAGCTGAGCAGTCTGAACCCACGGATGGAAATGCGTGTTGAAGTTAGCTGAGCTTCCCTGACAGCCTGGGAACCTACATGACTTAGGCGAGCTACCAGACCATCCTACTCTGGGCTGTCATATTAGAGAAAAGAAAATTTCTGCCGAATTTAAGCCATAATATTTGTTAGAACAACTCAGTGTTACTTTCAGTAATATGGTTAAAATGGAGCCTATTTTCTATGATGCTGAATCCTTATTTTCTTTAGTTTTGTGCCATAAAAAACAGCTTTTGTTTTTATTTTATATTAGGGTACAACCTGAAAATATATCATGAGAAACATTCAAATATTACTTTTAATGATGGGCTTCAAGATCGTATCAAATTTCTCAGATCATATTCCAACATTATCATCCCCTACCTGTAAAATTCAAATCATAATAAAAAATAAGGGCAAAAATTTAAAAAACATTCCAGATGTCTCAGAGAATAGTAACGTTCCTTTAATCTTTAAAATGACACTAAGTTATTCTCGACTTGTACATCTTCTTTCCAGGCTTAGAAACTGATCATCAATTTCAGGCTCGACCTTGTCTCGTTTTCTAGGAAAATCTTGAAATCTGGAGGGAGAGTTGAAGGAACACCAGACCAAGAGTTAGGGCATGATTCTTGCCCTCAGCACCAATTCAGATTTGTCTACTTAAAAAATAAATAAATGATTTAATTAAAATAATTAATTCTAGAGACAGAATGCCTGTAATGCCTTATTACAGAATGCCATTCTGCAATGCCTTACAGAATGCCTCCAAGTAAGACAAATGCCTTATTTGGAGACCTCATTTTTTTCCTTGTTGATTAGGTGAGCCTCACCCACATTATGGAAAACATTCTGCTTTACTCATAATTTACTGGTTTAAATGTTAACATCTAAAAAGCAACATCTAGACTGGTGTTTGACCAAACATCTGGCCATAATATCTTAGCCAAGTTGATACATAAAATTAACCATCTCAAGTTTTATTTTTTTTTTAACTGAGGGATAATTGCTTTATAGAATTTGCTTTTTTCTGTCAAACCTCAACATGAATCAACCAGAGGGATACATCTATCCCCTCCTTTTGAACCTCCCTCCCATCTCCCTCCCCACCCCACCCCTCTAGGTTGATATAGAGGCCCTGTGTGAGTTTCCTGAGCCATACTGCAAACTCCCGTTGGCTAGTAGTTTACATATGGTAATTTATGTTTCCATGTTACTCAGATTCGTGTACTTTTCATTTAGAAAACTCAATACGCATCCTTCTTTCTGCCTCTGATACCTGCAGTCATGTTTTCTAAAACTGAATGGTATCCCAAGATCCTATGAGACAGGAGGCCCTTCCTTGCAAATACCAGTGACCTCTGTCAGGACACCTTCCTTTGATTCAGATCGTATGACTTAGTGCCTGGCCTGCTTATTAGAAACCCCCACTCTTTGGAGATTGTCCTCCAGTAAGACCCACTAGATGTCTGTGGTTATAGTCTGTACACAGCATCTTTTGCTCACCATGAGACTTTCATTATACCTGTGGTCTGGTTTAGTCTCCTGTCCCAACTCAGTGCCTAACACTCAAATGAAAAGCCCTTGTTTTAGTATTTCTTTGCTCACTGGAGTTAATGGGTAGTTGTGATTATGTTGTGAGATATGATGCTGTTGGTGAACTGCTTTAATTTGTTTCTGTCATGCATTTCTTGCCTTTTTCTTTAAATCATAAATCCCCCCCATACACACGTTTATTACCAGCTTCTCTTACTTTCAGTGAAGCTGGTGATCCGCTGTCTCTTTTGTCACTCCTTTGGACTTCATAGGCGGGAGCATGTGAGCTGTGCTGGCCACGGAGTGGTCTCCTTTCACTGGTAACCTCAACTGACCCAAGAATGGGGAAATGGCTTAAGCGAGACCTCATATCTTTTCAGGGACTGATATGTTAGTAGTTGCTAGAGCGGACAGTGTTTCCTCTCTCCTTCTGAGATTATGAGCTGTAAAGGCATTGCAGTCTGGAGACACTAATGGCCAATAATGGGGAATGGATACATCAGGAATCTTTTGAACACGTAGGCTCATAGTTTTTCCTGTTGCTTCCAATAAATAGCAATAAATTAGAGCTGGTTTTCTTTCATTTACAAGAAAATTTGTCTAGAACAAGGGTTTCAGACTATGATCCTACCATCTGTTTTATAAATGGGTTTCTTGGAACATAGGCGCCCCCATTTGTTTACTTATTTCCTAAGGTTTCTTTCTCACGGCAATAGCTGAGTCAAGGAGTTGTGGCAGATACTGTATGCCCCACAGAGCCTAAAATATTCACTACATGACCCTTCATAGCAAAAGTTTGCCAACTTTTATTGTTTTTCAAATAGACTTTTTAAAAGGAACTTTTTGAACAATTTAAAGCATTTTCAAATAGAACTTTTGTTTTTCTTTTCCCATAAGCACTATGTCTTTCCTGAAGTGGGCAGAACAAAAACCACATTATGGCTTGAAGGTGTGATTCAAAGTGCAGTCCCAAACAGAAGGCAATTTTTGTGCTGTTGGTTTGTGCTTGATACGCTTTGTTGATTTCTAAGTGATTTCTACCCATTTGCCTTGGGTATAATCAAGTTAGGTATGGCTTAAGGATTTTAGACATTATAACAAGACACGTACTAGAGGAGCAGTTTATTTTTGAGGTGATATTGGCACTTTCTGAACCTTATACTTTGTAGAAGTTATTTATAACTTGTATAATGCATAAGGTTGTCCGGTATGGTAGCTACTAGCGACAGGTGACTATTGACACTTGGAATGAACCAGTCTGGATCAAAATATGCTAATGGTGCAAAATATATAACTGACTTTAGAGTTTAAAAATGACACAAAGGAATGTAAACTATTTCAGTGTATATGCTGAGTTGCTTCAGTCATGTCCGATTCTTTGCAACCCTATGGACTGTAGCCCGCCAGATTCCTCTGTCCTTGGGATTCTCGAGGAAAGCATACTGGAGTGGGTTGCCATTTTGTCTTCCAGGGGATCTCCTCGGCCCAGGAATTGAACCTGTGTCCCTTGATTCTCCTACATTGACAGCGGGGTTCTTTACCACTAGCACCACTTTGGAAACCCAATGATAGCTTTAATATTTATTAAATGTTGAAATGAAAATATTTTGGATATATTGAATTAACAAAAAATATATTCTTGAAACTGCTTTTTATTTATTTCTTTCAAACTTCTAAAAAATGCATCCAAAAAATTTACCTTTGTGGCTCACATTATATTTCTTTTTTCTTTTTCCAAATGTTTTATCAAATTAAATTGCAAAGTTTAAAAAAGTAAACAACCCAGTACCCAAAAGTTTATCTGGATGTCCCTACTTCCTGTCTACCCTTTCCTGAGTCAGTCACTCTGATTTCTTTTTGCTGCTTTGTCTCAGCTATCTAGGCTTTTCATTTTTAAAATTTTTTTATTTTAATTGGAGGCTAATTACTTTACAATATTGTAGTGGTTTTTGCCATACATTGACATGTACCTCTAGGCTTTTTAAAAGCATTATACTCGGTCTCAGACAACTGAAGGCTTCCAAACACCACGAGGCAGGGTACTGAGCTTGAAGATAAGGATTAAATCTGCTTCAAGGTACAGGTCAGCCAAGCTCAGAGTAGAATTTATTGTTTCCAACTTGATGGCTCGCACCATCAAGTTGGATTGTTTTTTTTACAATAACAGTGGCATCGTCAGAGGTGTAATCCATAGATTTTCATGATATGCTCTGTTGTTGTTGTTGTTGTTGTTGTTTTTCATAGCACTGACCATTTTTCCCATAAAACACTGTATGTAACGAGCGTTAAAGTCCTAATGATCCTCTGTTCTAGAGGCTGAATTAGAGACATTGTATTTAAGGCAACAGATGACTGGAGAGGCCTTGATGTTGGATTCATGGCATTCCAGGTGGTCAGCAGCATTGCCCAACAGCAAAAGAACTGTAAAAAGCAGTCTCTTACTGGCAAAGCATTTTCTGACTTCAGGGACAAAACATCAATGGAACCAAACTGGAAAAAAGGGTTCTTGTTGTCCAGTCCTTCTTGCTGGACCACTGAAAGACTAGCGGCTGGGGTTTATCTTTTCCCTTCAAGACTTGGGGTCTAGTTAACATTACAGTCAAGAACTGTCCTGATCATAAACCTGAGCGCATTTGCACAAAACAGTGGAGCTAGTCTATCTTGTCCAGACTGAAATCTTGTGCTCATTTCTCTTTTCTACTAACAAATGTTTTTTTGTGACATTTTTTCCCAAAGTAGGCCATTTTAGTCTGCATTAAAAACATGTTCATGCATGTATTTATTCTCCTCAATAATTTTCTTAATGACATGGGAATTTGTCTGCTGACTCTTGGTCAGCTGAAGCTGTTTCTTCTGTTATCTCAACATTTTTAAATCTAAACATCTTTCTAAAATTATCAAACCATCTTCTGTTGGCATTAAATGCTCCAGCTGTAGATCCTTAGCCTTTCTTTTGCTTTAAGTTGTCATATAATGACTTTGAGCCCCCCTTTTTTTGGGGGTGGTGGCAAGAATACTGGAGTGGGTTGCCATTCCTTTCTCCAGGAGATCTTCCTGACTCAGGGATTGAACCTGGGTTTCCTTCACTGTAGGCAGAGGCTTTGGCTCAGAGGGTAAAGCTTTTGCCTGCAATGCAGGAGACCTGGGCTCAATCCTTAGGTTCAGGAAGATCCTCTGGAGAAGGAAATGGCAACCCACTCCAGTTTCTTGCTGGAAAATCCCACGGACAGAGAAGCCTGGTAGACTGCGGTCCATGGAATCACAAAGAGTCGGACATGGCTGAGCAACATCGCTTTCCCTATAGCGACTTTGCTTTTTCTCGAATCATCAGTGTCTGCCTGTATGCCTTTATCACAGCAACCTGCACCTGCCTGAAAGTTGCACAAGATAAAGAAGGTATTTCACAAAAAGTGCTGTATTTTTGTGTCTGCTGGTGTAGCTTCAGTGACAGCATCACAGACATTCTCTCTCTCGTTTTAAACAATGATCCTTACTGGATTTATTTATCTTGAAACGGCAGACAACTGTAACTGCAAACCCCAATCTGTGGTGCACATCAAGCAGTTCAGCGTTTTCTTGTCATGTCATGACTCCTCCTGCTTCTTAGGAGCACTTCCATCATCACCAGTGGGACTTCATATGGGTCCCGTGGTGTGATTCAGTGTTTACGGTATGACAGTAAGCATAATGAAAAGTAGGAGGGAACTGCAAGAGACGACTTTTTACGGCAGCAGGCAATTTACCGAAGAGATGAACGGCCCAAGTGATGCTTAGCATCACCCGGTGTTTTAAGCCGAGACTAGCAACATTTGCGCTCTCTGCAACTGCAGCAGGCGGTGGCTATGAAATTATTACATTAGTGCAATGTGGACTGCAATTGGTTTTGTGCAGTTATGATTTAAGACTGTATCTTTGTGTTTATTTCTCTTGACTGAAAGTGGCACCATAGTGTTTTAAATAAGTTTTGATAAATTTCAACATTTTGTAATAGGTTTGTGTAGGCTTTATTGTGGTAAAGATAACAGACTAGTACCTACAGATATTTTATGCATTCATGACATATCTAAATTTTATTAATTTTTCAACATTTCTAGGCTATGTGGTTCATCTGAGAGCCTTTTAAATTGTCATAAAAATTTTCCACAAAATATTCCAATGTGTTTATTGTAAAAAAAAAATCAATTTGTGTATAAATAACCCATGAAGTTCAAACTCATGTTGTCCAAAAGTCAGCTATAATTTGTATATGTTGTTGATAAAATGTGAGTCCATGAAAAAAACTATGACATATGTAGAGTTAATCATTACCCTACTAATAGATTCTTTTTCTTCAAACTCAATTTTTAAAAAATCTATGTGGAGGGCATACAGGAGCATGCAGAGTATTGGTTAGATTCTTTTTTAAAAAAATATTATTTTTTTCAATAAGTATGAATATATACAAATGTCTGAAAATTGTAACTATGATTGAAATTAACTTTTTATTTTATCTATTTCCAAACACTTTGTTCTCTGAAATTTCTTATGTTGAAAAAGATAGACTTTTCCTTCTTATTCATTTGATGTGTTGTCATACTAGATTGGTATCAGTAAAATGGGAATGATGGTTGAAATGGAAGTTGTTCAAAGATTCTAACCAAATGGGTCTCTTCTAGATTTGTTTGATTTATGTTGATTTCTATTTTTAAGTGTACCAATAATGCTTGAAATTAACAGTAATGCACCTGCCCTTTTCCTGCTAAATGAAAGCAGCAGTCTAGAAAGCGTAATGAGTTCAGTACACATTTTATATATTCCATTTACACACGAATGGATTTAGCATATATTTTGTTAGTATGTCATTTCTGAGAAAGAAAGGTAGCTGTTAGGATATAAAGCATGGCCTCAAGCACGTATCCTTCAGCTCACCATCTCAATGTGACAGCAGTATTTTTAGCTTCCGTTGATCCTCTGTGGCTGCAAAAGGTGTTTTCCTGTTAGAGATGAACAGAAATCTAACAGTCATTAGACAGTTTTCCAGTCACTTGTGCACCATGACCTTTTGGTGAATAGATAACATATAGATCATGCAGTGTATTTTACTTAAGAGTTTTAAAATAGACTCATAATATAGTCTACATACTTCAGACTTTAGTAGGTCCCTTGGGAAACAAAGGCTAAATGTTTTGTTCTACATTTGCTATTTTAAAGAACAGCATAGGTATTATGCAAAATTCTTGAATTTTAATTTTAGCTTATGACAATTTAAAATTTGAAATTCCTAGTTACACATTTTATATATTCCATTTACACACGAATGGATTTAGCATATATTTTGTTAGTATGTCATTTCTGAGAAAGAAAGGTAGCTGTTAGGATATAAAGCATGGCCTCAAGCACGTATCCTTCAGCTCACCATCTCAATGTGACAGCAGTATTTTTAGCTTCCGTTGATCCTCTGTGGCTGCAAAAGGTGTTTTCCTGTTAGAGATGAACAGAAATCTAACAGTCATTAGACAGTTTTCCAGTCACTTGTGCACCATGACCTTTTGGTGAATAGATAACATATAGATCATGCAGTGTATTTTACTTAAGAGTTTTAAAATAGACTCATAATATAGTCTACATACTTCAGACTTTAGTAGGTCCCTTGGGAAACAAAGGCTAAATGTTTTGTTCTACATTTGCTATTTTAAAGAACAGCATAGGTATTATGCAAAATTCTTGAATTTTAATTTTAGCTTATGACAATTTAAAATTTGAAATTCCTAGTCAGAGAATATATTGAAAAGTTTTAATAATAAATCATTTAGATTTGTTTTAGATCACAAAATACATATCTAGACAAGGATAAGTAATTATAGCAAAACTAGATTTTGCAAAGGTGTTAAATTGCAAACATCTTTTTAAAATTAAGTTTTAAAGAGTTTAGATGTTCTCACTGCAGGATATTGAGTAAAAGGATAATACATGGATCTCTCTGTGTTATTCATATAATTGCCTGTGAACTTAAAATTACCTCAAAATTAAAAATTTAATTAAACTCAGCACTAATGAGAGAATCCAATAAGATTAAATGCAACATCAACAAAGAAAAATCAATAGTTTACCTTTCCAGAAATAACCAATTAAAAAATAAAAAAGCGTAATACCTCATTCTCAATAACATCAACAACAATAAATTGCTATGGAAGAAACCTAGTAAGTGATTTTAATATTAAGAGCTTAAGGAAAATATAAAATTTAGGTGAAAGTTTTAAAAAAAGATGAGTAAATAAGTATAAGATGATCATAAAGCCTGGAGGGCACTCTACTATAAATAAATCAATCCCCTTCAAACTGAGCTGTGAATCAAATGTGATTTCAATTAAAAAAAATCCCAAAGTAATTAATGGTTAGGACAAAATTACAAAATTTCTACATACTAAAAGTATTCTGAGAAAGAGTAGAATAAAATAGATCACATAGTGAAAAATATTTATATAAAAGACAATTTTGCATATATATGAGCACATATATCCATCTAGTCAAGGCAATGGTTTTTCCAGTGGTCATGTATGGATGTGAAAGTTGAACTGTGAAGAAAGTTGAGCGCTGAAGAATTGATGCTTTTGAACTGTGGTGTTGGAGAAGACTCTTGAGAGTCCCTTGGACTGCAAGGAGATCCAAGCAGTCCATTCTGAAGGAGATCAACCCTGGGATTTCTTTGGAAGGAATGATGCTAAAGCTGAAACTCCAGTACTTTGGCCACCTCATGGGAAGAGTTGACTCATTGGAAAAGACTCTGATGCTGGGAGGGATTGGGGGCAGGAGGAGAAGGGGACGACCGAGGATGAGATGGCTGGATGGCATCACAGACTCGATGGACACGAGTCTGAGTGAACTCCGTGAGTTGGTGATGGACAGGGAGGCCTGGCGTGTTGCAATTCATGGGGTCACAAAGAGTTGGACACGACTCTTTGCGACCCTGTGGACTGTAGCCCACCAGGCTCCTCTGTCCATGGAATTTTGAAGCATGAATACTGGAACGAGCTGCCATCTTCTACTCAAGGGCATCTTCCCAACCCAGGGATCGAAACTGTGTCTCTTGCATGAGTCTTGCATTGGCAGCGGATTCTTTACCATTGTGCCACCCGAGGCCAAAATATTGATCATATCAATAAATATAAATAGATTTAAGAAACTGTCTCTAAGATGTAGTAAATGAAAGAAGCAAAATGAAGTAAAATATGCATTGTATACTACCACTTATTATGCATAAATACATTTGCTTATGCTAAGGTAAAACAATGGAAGATAAACCATAAAATTACAAATTTTAATATGGATAGTGGTAGCATTAGGTAGAGACAACTGGGTTGAAGTTAGCATTCTTAAGCTGTACTCAGTAGATTTGGAGAAATTTCTTTAACAAAGATGTGTATTTCATATATTTACAAAATAGTTAAAAACAAAAAAAAGAACTTCAATTTTTGTCTAGTTGGTGGCATGAATTTACAAGTAGGAACTATTCCAAAAAATTGCAAGACAGAATGATATTTTTATACATCATTAGAGGATACACTGAGAATAAAATAATACGGAAAAAAGTTCCTGTGTCTTCAAGGTTATTGTGGTGGTTATTCTGAGATTATTGAACATATAGTGTTGGATTAAGCAAATGTGTAATTTTTACTTTGAGAACTGGGATTTTTGGCATGAGAAAAACTACGTCTGGATTTAAGGTCAATTAGTCCAGAATTTTAAAATGGAAGTATCAGTATGACTTGTTGAGATATAGCTGTTAAAAGAAAATGCTTCTAGCTCTGGCCGTTGCAAACCTGTAGAAATGGTGAACAGTCCATAGCATAAAATTTTTCTGGTGCCCCGGACTGTGGCTGCTAAATACAGTTTTCCATCAAAGGAGGTAGAGGGACCTAGGAGAAAAGGCAAATTCCAGGTCTGGTCAGGGGATGTACAAATTGATTTTATAATTTTCTGTTACATTTGACAGCAAAAATTATGTGAGAGACTAATCCGATTATATCTAAAAACAAAAAATCATCTGAATAGGTTTTCACTGGTCAAAGAAGGCATAGTAATGAGTTGAAACACAACAAATATACATTTTTATGTTATTATTAATTAATATAGAGCTTCCCAGGTGACTCAGTGGTAAAGAATCTGCCTGCCAATGCAGGAGACACAGGAGACGTGGGCTCAACCACTGGGTCAGGACGATCCCCTGCAGGAGGAAATGGCAACCCACTCCAGTATTTGGCCAGGAAAATTCCATGGACAGAGGAGCCTGGAGGGCTACATGC
>SJYC01120605.1:0-18442 GCA_006408675.1 Madoqua kirkii
TGTTATTATTAATTAATATAGAGCTTCCCAGGTGACTCAGTGGTAAAGAATCTGCCTGCCAATGCAGGAGACACAGGAGACGTGGGCTCAACCACTGGGTCAGGACGATCCCCTGCAGGAGGAAATGGCAACCCACTCCAGTATTCTGGCCAGGAAAACTCCATGGGCAGAGGAGCCTGGCAGGCTACAGTCCATGAGGCTGCAAAGATCTGAACACAATTAATGACTGAGCATGTGGGGAACTAATTGATATATTATTACTTAATTTGTCACTCACTCATATACCTGTAGTGGCAATTATCTAGTCAGTTTATTCCCCAATGTTTCTGCATCTTTCATAACACTTAAATTGTACTCCTAATTTAAATTAAAGGTTACTGTATACTTTTTAGTGAAATGAGAAATATTTAATAATTTCTTTCAGTAATCTGTAATCTACAATTATCCTTCAGCCAGAAGCAAACTGCTTCTTAGATAGGATCTTGTTACCTTTGTCTAGAATGCATGAATTTATTTTTCATTGAAATTCTTCAAAACTGAGCAAATGCAGGCATACAGAACTCTCACTGTGTCATTTTTGTATGTAACCGGTTATGCAATTGGTTTTTCTTAAATACCCCACAAATACCCTCCAGGTGGAGCTAGAGCATTTTGCATGGTGCTGTGAACCTACTGGGGAATTCTTACTATAAAGTGCTGGGTAGATAAGTATTTACCTAAAATGTTACTGATGAAGAGGGACTTAAAGATGTATCAGTATTTAAGAAGATAGTTTTAGTCTTTAATAACCATAAGCAAAAGCTATTGGAGGTGATGGAATTCCAGATGAGCTATTTCAAATCCTGAAAGATGATGCTGTGAAAATGCTGTACTCAATATGCCAGCAAATTTGGAAAACTCAGCAGTGGCCACAGGACTGGAAAAGGTCAGTTTTCAATCCAATCCCAAAGAAAAGCAATGTCAAAGAATGCTCAAACTACTGCACAATTGCACTCATCTCACATGCTAGTAAAGTAATGCTCAAAATTCTCCAAGCCAGGCTTCAGTAATGCGTGAACCGTGAACTTCCAGATGTTCAAGCTGGTTTTAGAAAAGGCAGAGGAACCAGAGATCAAATTGCCAACATCCGCTGGATCATGGAAAAAGCAAGAGAGTTCCAGAAAAACATCTATTTCTGCTTTATTGACTATGCCAAAGCCTTTGACTGTGTGGATCACAATAAACTGCTGTAAATTCTGAAAGAGATGGGCATATCAGACCACCTGACCTGCCTCTTGAGAAATCTATATGCAGGTCAGGAAGCAACAGTTAGAACTGGACATGGGACAAGACTGGTTCCAAATAGGAAAAAGAGTATGTCAAGGCTGTATATTGTCACCCTGCTTATTTAACCTATATGCAGAGTACATCATGTGAAATGCTGGGCTGTAAGAAACACAAGCTGGAATCAAGATTGCTGGGAGAAATATCAATAACCTCAGATATGCAGATGACACCACCCTTATGGCAGAAAGTGAAGAGGAGCTAAAAAGCCTCTTGATGAAGGTGAAAGAGTTATATTGTCACCCTGCTTATTTAACTTCTATGCAGAGTACATCATGAGAAACGCTGGACTGAAAGAAACACAAGCTGGAATCAAGATTGCTGGGAGAAATATCAATAACCTCAGATATGCAGATGACACCACCCTTATGGCAGAAAGTGAAGAGGAGCTAAAAAGCCTCTTGATGAAAGTGAAAGAGAAGAGTGAAAAAGTTGGCTTAAAGCTCAACATTCAGAAAACGAAGATCATGCATCAATTCATGGGACATAGATGAGGAAACAGTGTCAAACTTTATTTTTGGGGGGCTCCAAAATCACTGCAGATGGTGACCACAGCCATGAAATTAAAGGACACATACTCCTTGCAAGGAAAGTTATGACCAACCTAGATAGCATATTCAAAAGCAGAGACATTACTTTGCCAACTAAGGTCCCTCTAGTCAAGGCTATGGTTTTTCCCGTGGTCATGTATGGATGTGAGAGTTGGACTGTGAAGAAAGCTGAGCGCCGAAGAATTGATGCTTTTGAACTGTGGTGTTGGAGAAGACTCTTGAGAGTTCCTTGGACTGCAAGGAGATCCAACCAGTCCATTCTGAAGGAGATCAGCCTTGGGATTTCTTTGGAAGGAATGATGCTAAAGCTGAAACTCCAGTACTTTGGCCACCTCATGTGAAGAGTTGACTCATTGGAAGAGACTCTGATGCTGAGAGGGATTGGAGGAGGAGGAAAAGGGGACAACCGAGGATGAGGTGGCTGGATGGCATCGCGGACTCGATGGACGTGAGTCTGAGTGAACTCCTGGAGATAGTGATGAACAGGGAGGCCTGGCATGCTGCGATTCATGGGGTTGCAAAAAGTTGGACACGGACTGAGCGACTGAACTGAACTGATATACAAAAGTACTTATAGAAATATATAGTTCTAGCCTAGCTTTGTTAAATTAAAAGACCAGGAGTAATGACAACCTTAGTAGCCAAGATTGCTCCAACAACATAAATAGCCTTCAAATACATTTTCCCACTCAAGGGAACAAGAATTGTTAAAATAGAACAACTTAACCATCAATAAAAATATAACTTCAATATTTCCTATTGAAGAATGGTAATGAACCACCCTGTGTAATTTTAAATTTTGTTGTGTTTTAATATTTCTTTATCAGATTTTAAAATTAGTAATGTTAGTCACTTACTTTACCCCGTAACAAATTATGTGCTTAGTCACTCAGTCATGTGCGACTCTGCGACCTCATGAATTGTAGCCCGCAGGGCTCCTCTGTCCATGGGGATTCTCCAGGCAAGCATATTAGAGTTGGTAACCATGCCCTCTTCTAGGGGTTTTTCCCAGCTCAAGGATCAAGCCCAGGTCTCCCGCATTGGCAGGCAGATTCTTTATCATCTGAGCCACTAGGAAAGCCCTTAACAAATAATAGAGATCACTTAAAGAAAAGGTGTGCATTTTGGCAAACATGTTTTTCTCTTAAGTACAAGCAAAATTTCAGTCATGGACAATATAAATAACATCAAACATGCTTATATTTCAGGCAATTATTTTTAAAATGAATGTTTTTACACTTCTCAGAATCTTCACCCTTAATGACAGCCAGTGTTTATATTTTTATATATTTGAAAAGTATATTTTTACTAGAGAAAATTGTCCGGAGCCACAGCCGTCATTACAGGATGGCGCCGGTTTCCTGCTTCCTGGTTCTTCGCATATATGTAGGCAGATATGCAAATTAGGGATTCTAACAGTGTTCTGTTATGAGCCAATCAGAGGTTGACTTTATGAGCCAATCAGAGGTTGACTTTATGAGCCAATCAGAGGTTGACTTTATGAGCCAATCAGAGGTTGACACGCCTCCCCTCTGGGCTATATAAGCAATTGCTTTCCCTGCATCGGGGCCCTCGCCACTTCCTAAAAGAGCTGTAACAATAAACCGCGTGTCAGAAGAATCCTGTCTGTGGCGTTCTCCTTATCGGCGAGGTGGGTGACCACAGAAAATTGTATTCAATTTTAAGAAATAAAATTATTGTAAGGAAAGCAGCTTAAAAACAATCATACTTTAGTATTTACTATTAAGATAAATTTATATTAGGCTATTATGCAACAGAGTTTCAGTTATTTAACTTCTTAAAAATTCCAGCAGGTATGTTTAAATTAAAACGTTATGGAAAAAATAAGATATAGAAGATTAACTTTAAAACTATTTACTCTGGGTAGATTTGTATCTGCTTTTACTGCACATGAAGCAAATGTTCTGGATCCTGCAGGACGTATCAAATTAACCTTCCCTTTCTCCCCAGCTCCTTTCCAGGGTCACTAGCACTTCAAGCTCCCTCATTCTTAGCATGTTTAGAGTACAGATTAATTACAGCTGTAGACATCCTCTTACCCTGAAATGATCAGGTTTAACACTTAAGAGACATGCAATCTGATTCCATTGTCTTGGCTTTTTTTTTTTAAGTTATGAAGATATTACTTCCAAGAATGAAAGAATGTTTCATTACAAAAGTAGAGAGTATTAGTCCCTCAGTCTTGTCCAACACTTTGTGACCCCTTGGACTGTAGCCTGCCAGGTTCCTCTCTCCGTGGAATTCTCCAGGCAAAAATACTGGAGTGGGTTGCCATCCCCTTCTTCAGGGGATCTTCCCAACCTAGGGATTGAACCTGGGCCTACCTGCATTGCAGGCATATTCTTTACCATCTGTGCCACCAGGGGAAAACTTCAAGAATGAAAACACACTCTATTACTTTGGAAGAAGCTCTCACAGCTAATGAAACATGTTTAAGTGTATGTTGATGTTAACTGAATCCTTTCCTTCACTTGATAATTCTCTTTTACAGTCCATCTTTCATGGTCCCTGTCCCTGGAATCAAAATTTTGTAACATTCATTTGCCCTTTCTTCACTTACCAGAGAGCCTTCACTCCCTTTTCCAGACTCATGCTAATATTTTTTTTCTCACTCTTTCTCCCTTAAATTAAAATTTTCATGTATTTTATATTCTTTCTTCCAGAATTTTTTTTTTCTGTTAAACTATTAATGCTCTGGCAATCTGCACTAGTTGGCTCTCCCAAAGAAAATAATAAGCATTCTTTTAATTGGTCTGTTTAGAGTAATCAAGAAAAAACTGGCTCCAGTGTTAACATTCCTTCTTTCCTTGGACTGGACACATTATTTCCAAATCTCTATTTCCAAATAAACCCAAAATTAATATTTTGATTATTCCAATCATTTATCAAGAGATAGTATATCTCAACGAATAATAAATGACTTGTTAAATAGTTCAGCTTTGTATTACAGAATTAAGCACAAAATTATCCCGTTTCTTACGGTCCAGATTTTGCCCAAGTCCATAAAGTACAAAGCAAAATGGAAAGTTGGCCATCACGCTTGGGGAGAGAGCCAAGCCAGACAGTTTGGGTCAAAAAAGTAAAAAAAAATTACCCAAAGCTTAAATATTAGAAGTTATTCACAGCTGCAGATAATTTGTATTGTATGAGTTCTAACAATATGGTGCTGAGTGTGGCTCTCTCCTAATTATCTGGTTTGGCTGCCTCTGCAGACCAGCTTTACAGGTTTACTTCCAATGTTCCATTTCACCTTGTGCTGGCAACACAAAGAGATTTCAGTAAAATATCAATAAATCCATTTCAATGGACAAGTCTTTCTTCTGTTGAATGATACTAGACTGTGCACAAGGCTCTGGCTGGCTGTTACTTTCATAGTTGAGCCAGCATTTTCAGATTTGGGGGTCAAGAAGTCTTAGATCTTTGGCTGACACCATGGGAAAAGAATTTGATTCTGTTCCTCATTACACTGGGTTGAGTACTTTGTTACATTAATCTCTAACCTTGGAAATGAAACAATAGAAATTAACACAACTGCACATAATCCTAAAAGCATTACAAAACAGGAGAGACCTATTTACCTTAAGAGGCTCTGACCAGACATTTAGGAACCCAGCAACTTGGGATTCTTATTTCCAAATGGTATGAGTATGTGTATATGTCATCGTAACAACTCACATGTGCAGAAATGTGACTTCCTCTCTAATGAAGAAACCCAGCTTCCAAGTGACTTCAGTTTTGACCTCTACTTCCACTCATGACAGAAAGCGCTTGTTAATATTTTTCCCAGTTCAAGGTAACTCAGTAAATTCCAGGTTGAAACTTTAGATTCTGCTGGTTGATATCCAAATGTGTTATGGCCACATGTCTGCATAGCTCCAAAGCTCATGCTCCCCGGACACCAGCCCGCCTCATTCTGCAGAGCAAGTGGTCCCATCAGCCCCTGTTTTACAAGTTGGCCCCATGGAACACAAGCCTGAAAAAAGCTGTGCTCAAGATTTCTCCAGATTTCCTTCTCCTTTCCTTTTCTCTAGGAGTTACCTAAATCACACAGAGCAAGAGATAAGGAGAGGCAGTCTAGTAAAAGGTGTATGACTTGCTTTTCTCCTGCATGGAGAGCTCCTTTAAGTATTGCTGTTTGGTGGCCTGACATAGTACATCATTGATGATTTTAGGTATCTTGGTACAGGCTTCCCAGGTGGCACAAGTGGTAAAGAATCAGCCTGTCAATGCAGGAGTCTCAAGAGAACACAGGCTCAAGCCCTGGGTCAGGAAGATCCCTGGAGGAGGTTATGGCAACCCACTCCAGTATTGTTGCCTGTAGAATCCCATGCACAGAGGAGCCTGGTGGGCTACCATCCATGGGTCGTAGAGTCAGGACTGAGTGACTGAGCACACACTCATGGTGAGTATCAGCATCCCTTACGGCTGCTTGTCTGGACCAGTCATGCATTTTCTTACTGGCTTCAAGGTCTCCTCTAAGGATTTCTTCTCCCCTTTATGGGGCTTAGGAACTTCTTGGCTACTCTGAGCACATGCCCTTGGAGTATGACGAATTCTATGAGACTATCTAGTTCCGAGTCCATTTGCCTAAATGTCATCCCTCAGCTGTTGCTAGTTTAAACAGATTTTGTTTTGCCTCTTAGGTCTGGAAGGCCTGGGTTAGGAAACCTCTAGGTCCAAAACCTCTAGTTTATGAGCCCCCTAAATCTAACATCTCACTCAAAGGCCTTCTTAACCTACTAGCATTGACACCAGTCTAGGTACCTTCAGAACATCTCTTCTAACCTACTGACAACTAACTGTTCTTTCTTTCGAGGTATAGCAATTCGTCTTTTGTATAGAAGCCTATGCTCCATACTCTGGACTCAGCTCACCATTTTTAAAGCATAGTTTTTTAAAATCACAGAAAATCCTTTCTGCTTTCTACGAAGCCTGGCTCTAAGGAATCAAAATATATTGCAATGGTTGTTGCAACTCAAATCTGAGAAACACCTTACAAAAGTACATAGACTTCTCTGTGAAAGAATTTATCAACCATCCCTTTAAGAAAAACATACACAGAAAAGAACCCCTTTTGACTACGTTAGCCACCTGATGCCAAGAGCCAACTAATTGGAAAAGATCCTGATGCTGGAAAAGATTGAGGACAGGAGGAGAAGGGGGCAACACGAGATGAGATGTTTGGGTAGCATCACGGACTCATTGGACATGAGTTTGAGCAAGCTCCGGGAGCTGGTGATGGGCAGGGAAGCCTGGCGTGCTGCAGTCCATGGGGTCACAAAGAGTCAGACATGACTCAGTGACTGAACAACCACCACAAGGAATTGGAGTAAAAGAAACTGCCAAAATTCTTTCAGGTTGTGTGGGACAGAAGAGGACTTCATTTCATTTCTGTGAAGGGCTGGTATCAGCTGCAACCCTCCCCTCCCGATAAGGGCAGTCTGCATCTGCAACCTGCCTCAGCCTCTCAGAGGTGGAGTATGGTTTCCCCAACTCAGTGGTACTAGTCTTCACCTTGAGACTCGCTTCCTCCAGCAGAAAACAGTAGAAGCCTCAGTTATTTCTTCTTGTGCTTCTGTGGCTGCCAGGAAGCGTCTCTCCCTGGGTGGCCCCTCCAACTGCAGACAGACCTCAGAATGCAAATTATTCATGGATCACACCTGTGAGCCCGAGCAGGCTCCAAGCCCAGACAGATACACCTTGAAGGAGAAACAGCAGCTAAGCCTCCGAGAGATCAGCTGACCTCCAGGTGACACAGGCACTCACAAGTAATAAACATTTAACTGCTGTATGCTCCTGGAGAAGCTTGGGGGCTGGTAAAGCAGGCTGACTAGTCTATTTAGAATTGAGAAATACGGATACTATTTACCTTGCATTGTACCAACTAGTAGAGATTTAACAGCACCATAAAACTGAGGAAATCAGGATTTTTATAAAATGGTTTTCTTGCCTGGAGAATCTCATGGACAGAGGAGCTTGGTAGGCTACAGTCTGTGGGGTTGCAGAGTCAGACAAGACTGAGAAACTTTCACTTGCTTTTGAGTGAAATAAGAAGTCTTTCAAAGGGTATTCAAAAGAGGTGCTACAGTCAAATTGTCCATTAAAGGCAGAAATGCCTGTTCTTTTTAAAATTGCAGGCAAAGTTCCTACGGCCTATGCTTCCCCCAACCTCCTTGTCTGAGCTACCACTTTGTCTCAACTGGACTCATTAATGCCTCTAAACCCACCTAGAGCATCCACTCTCATCACCACTTACTCCTTTCTAGTCTGTTCCTCATGCTAACATGGGCTGCCCAGGTGGCACTAGTGGTAAAGAACCCATCTGCCAATATAGGAGACATCAGAGATGTGGGTTCGATCCCTGGGCCACAAAGATCCCCTGGAGAAGGGCATGGCAACCCACTCCAGTATTCTTGCTTGGAGAATCATATGGACAGAGGTGCCTGGAGGGCTACAGTCCATGGAGTTGCAAAGAGTTGGACATCACTGAAGTAACTTAGCACACATGCACGCATGCAAACCTGTTCAATGCAACATGACCATGTTGCTCCACAGCTTAAAATCCTTCAGCACTTTCCCGTTTGCTTTAAGGGAAAGACTAAACTGAAACCTGTCCTTTAAGGATCGGCATCTTCTGGCCTCATGCTGTCTCTCCAGGGTTGGCTCTTGAGCTCAGCCATGCTGAGTGCAGACCAGCCAGGATAATCACTCAGTTCCTTGAACAGATCTTGCCTCTTTCTGACTCATAGCCTTCACTCACCACTAGCCAGGATCTTTTTGCCAGTAGGGGAGCAGGTTCCTTGATTCCACTGCTGTTTCCTTAGCCCTGATGCAAAGAGCCAACTCATCAGAAGATGATATTGGGAAAGATTGAAGGCAAAAGGACAAAGGAGCAGCAGAGGATGAGACGGTTGGAGGGCATTACCAGCTCAATGGACATGGGTTTTTGCAAACTCCAGGAGATAGTGGAAGACCGAGGAGCCTAACATGCTGCATTCCATGGGGCCACAAAGAGTCAGACACATTAGCGACTGAATAAACCCTTAGTCCAGATTCCTGTTGAAAACAGAAAGAAAGAAAGTGAGGTCACTCAGTCATGTCCGATTCTTTGCGACCCCATAGGCTGTAGCCTGCCAGGCTCCTCCGTCCATGGGATTTTCCAGGCAAGGATACTGGAGTGGGTTGCCATTTCCTTCTCCAGGGTATCTTCCTGGCCCAGAGATAGAACCTGGGTCTCCCGCACTGAGAGTAGACTCTTTACCATCTGAGCCACCAGGGAAGCTCAGAACTTGAGACAAAAGTTTGGGTGCAGTTCGGTTACCCAGGCAAGATTCCGACAGCAAGAGGATGAACAGCAAGAGTGAGAGGTAGAAAATGGAAAGTAGGCTATGCTCCGAACCAGTCATGTTCCTTTCAAACTTCATATGCTCAGCCCCTAACCCCGAGTGTGGCAGCACCCAGAGATGGGGTCTTTGAGAGCTGGTTAGATTCAGATGAGGTCATGGAGATGGGGCTCCTTATGGTGGGGTTGGTGACGTTATAAGGAGAGACACGAGGGACCTTGCTTCCTTTCTCTCTCCACGTGGTGAGTACACAGCCAGAATAGGGCCACCTGAAGCCAAGGTATAGTTCCTCACCAGGGAGTCAGACCAGCCACACCTTTGGATTGGACTTCTCAGCCTCCAAAACCTGGGGGAAATAATAACTTGGCATTGCTTAAGTCATCCAGTATATAGTCTTTTGTCATGGCAACCTAAGTCGACAGATAAGTTTTAATTACTGAAAATCGGGAATGATTTCAATATCCATTTAACAATATTCTCCTTCTTATTGGAGATGTTTATGTCTTGTTTCAGAAATCCTGCCCTGATATGTGCTTCCCTGGTGGCTCAGACTGTAAAGAATTCAACTGCAGTCTAGGATACTCAATTCCTGTGTTGGGAAGATCCCCTGAAGAAGGGAATAGCTACCCACTCCAGTATTCCTGCCTGGAGAATCCCAGGGACAGAGGAGCCTGTCAGGCTACAGTCCATGGGGTCACAAAGAGTTAGACACAACTGAAGCGAGTTAGCACACACATACAACATTTAACTAAAATGTTCAAAACAGTACAAATGAACCTGGAGAACATTGTGCTAAGGGAAATAAGCCAGTCATAAAAGGTCAAATACTGTTCTACCTAGATGAAGAATCTAAAATAGTCAAACTCACAGAAGGAGGAATTGAATAGTGGTTCCAGGAGATGGGCAGGGGTGTGGGAGAAATGGGAGTTGCTGTTCAATGGCTATAAAGTTTCAGCTTGCTTGATGAATAAGTTCTAGAGATCTGTCGTGTAACCAGTGCCTACCATTGACAATATGGTATTGTGCACTTTAAAACTTGTTAAGAGGTAAATCTCATGTTAAGTGTTCATGTGTGTGTGCTCTATCACTCAGCTGTGTCTGACTCTTTGTGACCCCACGGACTATAGTCTACCAGTCTCCTCTGCCCATGGGTTTTTTTCAGGCAAGAATACTAGAGTGGGTAGGATTTTCTCCTGCATAGAACCTTTGTGACCCAGGGATCAAACCCAGATCTCCTGCAGTGGCAGGTGATTATCACCAAGCCACTTGGGAAGCCCATAAGTGTTCTTACCACCAGGAAAAAAAAAAGGGAGGGAGAGACATAAGAACACCCCAAAGATGTGGGAAATACCTGTTCTTTTGATGCTGGTGTTTGCCTGTGTCCAAATTCGTCAATTTGTACACATTAAATAAATTTGGCTCTTTGTGTATCAGTTATTCCTATGAAAAGCTCTTAAAATTGTATAAATCATTTAAGGTTTACCTTTAAGAAAGAACCAAATATATTAGAGATTGCTTATTTTTTTTAAAAAAAGACGATAACCTTGAAATGGTATAGATACTGTGGGGCTAAAGAGAAAAAAGAAAAAAAAAAGCAGGTAATTTAAGGGCTAAAGTATAAAAGCAAACACTTGGAAAAAGTATTTCAGAAGTACATTTTTGCCTATAGATGTAAAAGTTTCATGATGGCATTTACCTTAAGACCAAAGAAGACACTGGGCTCTTGCTAATTTTGAAGCCAGACCATCACTACTCCTCAGAAATGCTGTGATCAGGGACCTTGCCATTCCTTTGTGCAATCTCAGCACGGTTTGGATTAGAAAAGCAGCAGAGCCCATTGGATAAGATGTTTTCCTAAGAAGAAGTTAATAAATCTTCCAACAGTCCTTTGAAATGTCTTTTTGATAGAATAGGATTCTCAGCTGAAAAGACTTAACACGTCTTTTTTTGTAATCTCCAAAAGTTTCATCATCTCTTCAGGTGATGAATTGTATTCACATATAGTAGCCATAAGGGTAAGTCTAAGGGCTCAGAAATAATGCAAAGTTTGATTCTTTTGAAAGAAGCTCTTAATATTATGGTAATATATCCAGAGTCTGGCTTCAAGTGTACATCTGGAGCCCATTTTAAAGGATTAAGACAAGATGTTGCACATGATGTATATATTTAAATTTTGCTATAAAGTTAGTAAAAACATTAAAGGTCTACTCTGCCCTGTGTTAGGTAATTCACTTGACACTTTAAATAATAGGATTGAGTGTATGAGATAAACACAGAGGAACTGTCTCAGGATCTTCAGTTCATTTCAGTTGCTCAGTCGTGTCCGATTCTTTGCGACCCCATGAATCACAGCATGCCAGGCCTCCCTGTTCATCATCATCTCCCGGAGTTCACTCAGACTCATGTCCATTGAGTCCATGATGCCATCCAGCCATCCCTTCCTCTGTCGTCCCCTTCTCTTCCTGCCCCCAGTCCCTCCCAGTATCAGAGTCTTCTCCAATGAGTCAACTCTTCGCATGAGATGGCCAAAGTACTGGAGTTTCAGCTTCAGCATCATTCCTTCCAAAGAAATCCCAGGGCTGATCTCCTTTAGAATGGACTGGTTGGATCTCCTTGCAGTCCAAGCGACTCTCAAGAGTCTTCTCCAACACCACAGTTCAAAAGCATCAATTCTGTGGCATTCAGTCTTCTTCACAGTCCAAGTCTCACATCCATACATGACCACAGGAAAAACCATAGCCCTGACTAGACGGACCTTAGTTGGCAAAGTCATGTCTCTGCTTTTGAATATACTATCTACAGCCCAATAAATAGTCCCCTTTATATCCAGCTGGTAAAGAACCCACTTGCCAGTGTAGGAGATGTAAGAGACATGGGTTCTATCCCTGGGTTGGAAAGACCCCCTGGAAAAGGGCATGGCAACCCATTCTTACCTGGAGAATTCCATGGACAGAGGAGCCTTGGGGGCTACAGTCCATAGGGTCATAAAGAATGGGGCAGGACTGAAGTGACTGAACATGCATGCAAGCAGGCTGCACTGCTGAATATGACAGCCACCAGCCCCATGGGGCCTCCGAGCTCCTGAGATGAGACACGCTGTGCACAGGTGGGATTTCAAAAATTGAGTAAAAAAAAAAAAGGAAGCTATCCCAGCAATAGGTTTAATATTGACATACACTGAAATGACAATATTTGGTTTAAGTAAAATCTGTTTTAGAAAAGTCAGAGGAACCAGAGATAAAATTGCCAACATTTGCTGGATCATGGAAAAAGCAAGAGAATTCCAGAAAAACATCTATTTCTGCTTTATTGACTATGCCAAAGCCTTTGACTGTGTGGATCACAAAAAAACTGTGGAAAATTCTGAAAGAGATGGGAATACCAGACCACCTGACCTGCCTCTTGAGAAAGCTACATGCAGGTCAGGAAGCAATAGTTAGAATTCGACATGGAACAACAGACTGATTTCAAATAGGAAAAGGAGTATGTCAAGGCTGTATACTGTCACCCTGCTTATTTAACTTATATGCAGAGTACATCATGAGACACACTGGGCTGGAAGAAGCACAAGCTGGAATCAAGACTGCTGGGAGAAATATCAATAAACTCAGATATGCAGGTGACACCACCCTTATGGCAGAAAGTGAAGAGGAAGTAAAAAGCCTCTTGATGAAAGTGAAAGAGGAGAGTGAAAAAGTTGGCTTAAAGCTCAACATTCAGAAAATGAAGATCATGGCACCCGGTCCCATCACTTCATGGGAAATAGATGGGGAAACAGTGTCTGACTTTTTGGGGAGAGGGGCCTCCAAAATCACTGCAGATGGTGATTGCAGCCATGAAATTAGAAGACGCTTACTCTTTGGAAGGAAAGTTATGACCAATCTAGCCAGCATATTAGAAAGCAGAGATATTACTTTGCCAACAAAGGTCCATCTTGTCAAGGCTATGGTTTTTCCAGTGGTCATGTATGGATGTGAGAGTTGGACTATGAAGAAAGCTGAGTGCTGCAGAATTGATGCTTTTGAACTGTGGTGTTGGAGAAGACTCTTGAGAGTCCCTTGGACTGCAAGGAGGTCCAACCAGTCCTTCCTAAAGGAGATCAGTTCTGTGTGTTCATTGGAAGGACTGATGCTGAAGCTGAAACTCCAGTACTTTGGCCACCTCATGCAAAGAGTTGACGCATCGGAAAAGACCCTGATGCTGTGAGGGATTGGGGGCAGGAGGAGAAGGGGATGATTGAAGATGAGATGGCTGGATGGCATCACAGACTCGATGGACATGAGTTTGGGTAAACTCCAGGAGTTAGTGATGGACAGGGAGGCCTGGTGTGCTGCAATTCATGGGATCACAAAGAGTCAGACATGACTGAGCGACCAAACTGAACTGAACTGAAAATCTGTTTAAACCATCTGTTTCTTCTCATTTTTTATGTGTGGCTACTAGACAGCTTAAAATTACATACACAGCATGCAATGTATTTAATGTATTTCTTCTAGACAGTGTTGCTCCAGAGCTTTCCCATGAGATCAGGCTGAATCAAGTCTCCAGCTAGGACCACATTGCCCTGGATTCTTCTGCTCTGTCCCTCCTGCCAGTGCTCTTCTCCAAGGAACACTCCTTCACTATGTCATGGAAACAAAACCCCCATCTCAGGCTCTCCTAGATGCCAAACCTAAAACATGTGATGTCTTGTATGAGTTAGGTTTGTGGTGCTCTGTAAAGAAACAGTTATGATGTAAATTGTCAAGATAAAAATGTATGAATAAAACATAATGCAAATAAAGTAACTAGGACTAAGACATCAAGAAAAGCTTCCCCACAGCATTAGGACACAATGCCAAGTGCACAGACATGAATATGGTTTTGGCCAGAGTGCTACAAAAATACTACTTAAATCAGACAGGTCTTATGTTGGGTCACACTCAGTTAGCATGAATTGGGGAGAGATCTCAAATTGGGGAGAAATTTTTGTGTTTTACAGATGTCATTCCTGGGCTCAATATTTAGTATTACTGTCGCTTTGATGAACAAATAAAAATCTGCACTTCTTTGAGTACTCATAGAATAAGCTGGGACTACGTTTCAAATTTGAAACAATCTTAGTTTTAAGGCTTTCTCAAACGTGATAGCCACTGGCGAGTTTTAATCTTGTGATCGATGTTTGTCCTAGAACAGCCTTTTGTTACTCCAAATGTTTATTTCAAAAAACTATTTTCTAAAAAAATTCTTGTTCAGTTTAACTCTATTATACAGTGGTAAAATATTGTTTAGTTATAAAGGGGTAATGCATTTGTCATGAAAAAACTTTTCTTAATAGAAGTGTATCTGGTCACATATTAAACAAATGATGTTGCCAATTAGCCTTTTCTTGGTGGCCCAAGTGGTAAAGAATAACAAGACTGTCTGAATTACCTCATATCACCACATGGTGGCGCTCAAATACAAGGTTCAGAGGACGAAAATAAAATCTTCAGAAAAAATGTCAAAAGGCACACTTTGCAAATAAAAATGTTCAATGAGAACTATTGTAAGCAACACGATGCTACACCATTAGCCGTTTCTATTGGTGAGTTTATCTGTAATCTCCCATATCACTTATCTAAAGAGGACTTCTTTTTAGAAGCCTAGACATACAGCAACCTGCAGCTTGGTGTGACCCCCCTGGTAAGAAGTATCCAGGAAAGTCATGAGTGTGTGTGCACTTTTTTATTGGATCTGGACTTCCTCGGTGGCTCAGACAGTAAAGCGTCTGTCTACAATGCAGGAGACCCGGGTTCGATCCCTGGGTCGGAAAGATCCCCTGGAGAAGGAAATGGCAATCCACTTCAGTACTATTGCCTGGAAAATCCCATGGACAGAGGAGCCTGGTATGCTACAGTCATGGGGTTGCAAAGAGTCGGACACGACTGAGCAACTTCACCTCACTTCATGTCAAACAAGTTATCTAAACAAACAAACAAACAAAACCACTGCCTCAGGAAATGCTGCAGTAGGTCAAGGATTTACAGAAATTTATAAAGCTTACAGCATGTTAGAGATCACCTACAAAGGAACAAAAAACCAGAAAACCTCAGAGTTGACAACAAAAATGGATGCCCGGAAACAGGAAGTAGGAACAGCCGAAAGAGCCATGGAGGCTGTCCGGAGTGCTGGTAAAGATGGCGGCGGTGGGCGGCAGAGGCCGTAACTATCGAGGTGGCACTGAAGGCAGCTGGGCCCCCAAATGGCTCAAGACAGACAACGCCTGCGACCAGTATGAAGGCGGCTGTGGCGGTGGCGGTGGCAGTGGCAGGCGGGGGTGGCGAGGAGAACGACGGACGATGGCCCGCATAAAACCCTGCCTTCCCAGTTGTTCACATCAGGGGCCCCGGGTAACGGCGTGGTGGAAGCGGACCTTGTAGAGGCCTGCAGGAGTTTGGCACCATCAGCTCTGTGGTGGTGATGCCTAAAAAGAGACAAGCGTTGGTGGAGTTTGAAGATGTGCTGGGGGCTTGCGACTTCACATCAGGGGCCCCGGGTGACGGCGTGGTGGAAGCGGACCTTGTAGAGGCCTGCAGGAGTTTGGCACCATCAGCTCTGTGGTGGTGATGCCTAAAAAGAGACAAGCGTTGGTGGAGTTTGAAGATGTGCTGGGGGCTTGCGACGTCACGAACTACGAAACCGACAACCAGCTCTATCTGGTGGGCTGCGCAGCTTTTGTCAGCTATTCTACCCGCCAGAAAATCTCCCGCCCCGGGACTCACATGACTCCCTGAGCGCCAACAGTGGGCTTCTCTTTACCATCCTGGAACCCACCTGTTCCATTACCACCGAAGTTCTTTATACTATCCATAACCCTTGTGGTCCTGTCCAGAGAACTGTGATTTTACAGAAGAATGGCATCCAGGCCATGGTGGATTTTATGCAGTGTGCCAGGCGAGCTAAGGCCTCATTCACTGGGGCTGGTGTGTATTCAGACTGTCACACTCAGAGGACAGAACATGAGAAGCCTACAGGCTTCAACATGTTCAAGACTGATCAAGATACTTGGGACCACACAAACCCCAATCTCAGCGGACAAGGTAATCCCTACAGCTGCTTGAGTCCGAACACACCTGCCTTGCCATCCCTTGACCATTGCACTTCATAGTCCTGGGCTCAGGATTATGCCATGCTCTTGGGCTCCCTGCGAACATGGCAGGGCCTTGGGGGATCAGCTCGTGGATAATGCACTCTCACGGAAAAGGGTGAATGAGGGGCCACTAGGTTTATGGCAGAAAGTGAAGAGGAACTAAAAAACCTCTTGATTAAAGGGGAGAGTCAAAAAGTTGGATTAAAGCTTAAGATTCAGAAAACGAAGATCATGGCATCTGGTCCCATCACTTCATGGGAAATAGATGGGGAAACAGTGTCAGACTTTATTTATTTGAGCTCCAAAATCACTGCAGATGGTGATTGCAGCCATGAAATTAAAAGATGCTTACTCCTTGGAAGAAAAGTTATGACCAACCTAGATAGCATATTCAAAAGCAGAGACATTGCTTTGCTGACTAAGGTCCATCTAGTCAAGGTTATGGTTTTTCCAGTAGTCATGTATGGATGTGAGAGTTGGACTGTGAAGAAGGCTGAGCGCCAAAGAATTGATGCTTTTGAACTGTGGTGTTGGAGAAGACTCTCGAGAGTCCCTTGGACTGCAAGGAGATCCAACCAGTCCATTCTGAAGGAGATCAGCCCTGGGATTTCTTTGGAAGGAATGAGGCTAAAGCTGAAACTCCAGTACTTTGGCCACCTCATGCAAATACTTGACTCATTGGAAAAGACTCTGATGCTGGGAGGGATTGGGGGCAGGAGGAGAAGGGAACGACAGAGGATGAGATGGCTGAATGGCATCACTGACTCAATGGACGTGAGTCTGAGTGAACTCCGGGAATTGGTGATGGACAGGGAGGCCTGGCATGCTGTGATTCATGGGGCTGCAAAAAGTCGGATACGACTAAGTGACTGATCTGAACTGAATTGAACTGAGGTACTCCCAGTCTATGACCTGACCAGTAACACTGAAGAAGCTGAAATTGAATGGTTCTGTGAAGACCTATAACCTCGGACTGGGGTGAAGCAGACACGCCTGGCCTCACTTGTAGAGAGCATGCAAAATCTCTGCAGGAGGCCCAGATGGACAATCCACTTCCTAGAATCTGTCAAGAACGGTTTACCTTGGATAGGAAGGAGAGGCAGAGCATTGCCTGTGAAAACTGCAGCACTTTCTCAGCCAAACCACCCATCTGAAGTTTGTCTTGGTCTGATTGGTTGGACTAGGCCATGGGCTGAGGGAGATGGCTGGTCGCTGACATCTCACTGGCCCTGGGCAGCCAGAGGCTCCTGTTCCTAGGCAGGCCTGTCCTGCTTGCTCTTGCTGCTGGTAAGCCGTGGGGCCGGGTGGGCTAGACTCTTCCCCAGGACCCTCATAATGGGTGCTGTGGGGCAGGCTTCCCCCTCCAGAGGGGCAAATTAGTGACCAAGTGAATGTACCAGAGCGGGCAGTGGAATTCATGACTGCTAACAGAAACATGGAAACCAACCATTTCTTCTCCAAGGAACATAAATAGAAGATGTGCAGACCAGCATGTTGAAAACCAGAGACATTACCTCACCAACAAAGGTCCATCTAGTCAAACTATTGTTTTTTCCAGTAGTCATGTATGGATGTGAGAGTTGGAGTATAAAGAAAGCTGAGCGCCGAAGAATTAATGTTTTTGAACTGTGGTGTTGGAGAATACTCTTGAGAGTCGCTTGGACTGCAAGGAGATCCAGCCAGTCCATCCTAAAGGAGATCAGTCCTGGGGGTTCATTGGAAGGACTGATGTTGAAGCTGAAACTCCAATACTCTGACCACCTGATGTGAAGAGATGACTCCTTTGAAAAGACCCTGATGCTGGGAAACATTGAGAGCAGGAGGAGAACGGGACAACAGTGGATGAGATGGTTGGATGGCATCCCTGACCCAATGGACATGAGTTTGAGTAAACTCCACGTGTTGGTGATGGACAGGAAGGCCTGGCGCTCTGCAGTCCATGCTGTTGCAAAGATTTGGACACAACTGAGTGACTGAACTGAGCTGAAGTGAGACCAGCAGGGGCTAGTGGCAGGGGTGGGCTGTGCATTGGTTTTGATGCCTCTCAGTTTTGGCTGCCCCCAGGCCTGGGCTCAAAAAAAAAAAAAAAAAAA
>SJYC01120606.1:0-28835 GCA_006408675.1 Madoqua kirkii
GTGTTGGCTCCCCCCAGGCCTGGGCAAAAAAAAAAAAAAAAAAAAAAGAGAGAGAGAGAGAGAGAGAGAGAGCTGATGAGGTGACCTGGAATCAAGACGGTTCTTCATCTCCCCCTCGGGAACCAGACTTCAGCATCCCTGCCTCTGCACATTGCTCACCAACACACAGGGTAGAAACCACTGGATCCTCCTGAGAGAACAGAACACACAGTCTCCACCAAGTCCCCAGAAACAGCCCCAAACTCAAGCTCACTGCATAAAGGACACCAGCGCACTGCGCTCTAAGGAACAGCTACAAGCACGGACACAGAGGCAGACAGACAAAGAGACGCAATGTGGCAGTAGATACTGCATTTTCACTAAACATTTAAAAACAAAGTCAAAATCCAAGCAAACTTGAACCCAAAAATGTACACAGGAGTAGGAAACACAGAGAACAGAGCTCTCCCAGCCAGCCAGCGGCACTCCTTAGGAGAACGATTCATAGACTGAACGAAGTAGATTCCACGAGCCTCCGAGACAATAGGATCCTCTCCATTCTTTGCCACATGGGCTTGGTTTTTTTGCTTGTTTGTTTTTTAAGTCTTTTGGTTTGGGGAGGGCCTTTTCTTCTTCGCCTTCGTCTTTTGTGTTTTGATTTTTTTTTTTCCTGCAGTCATCGGCTGCCAACATAATCTGTAAAAAAAAAAAAAGAGAGAGAGAGAGAGAGAGAGAGAGAGCTGATGAGGTGACCTGGAATCAAGACGGTTCTTCATCTCCCCCTCGGGAACCAGACTTCAGCATCCCTGCCTCTGCACATTGCTCACCAACACACAGGGTAGAAACCACTGGATCCTCCTGAGAGAACAGAACACACAGTCTCCACCAAGTCCCCAGAAACAGCCCCAAACTCAAGCTCACTGCATAAAGGACACCAGCGCACTGCGCTCTAAGGAACAGCTACAAGCACGGACACAGAGGCAGACAGACAAAGAGACGCAATGTGGCAGTAGATACTGCATTTTCACTAAACATTTAAAAACAAAGTCAAAATCCAAGCAAACTTGAACCCAAAAATGTACACAGGAGTAGGAAACACAGAGAACAGAGCTCTCCCAGCCAGCCAGCGGCACTCCTTAGGAGAACGATTCATAGACTGAACGAAGTAGATTCCACGAGCCTCCGAGACAATAGGATCCTCTCCATTCTTTGCCACATGGGCTTGGTTTTTTTGCTTGTTTGTTTTTTAAGTCTTTTGGTTTGGGGAGGGCCTTTTCTTCTTCGCCTTCGTCTTTTGTGTTTTGATTTTTTTTTTTCCTGCAGTCATCGGCTGCCAACATAATCTGCACCAGCTGAAGATCAAAAACCAAAACACACACAGACACACACACACACGCACACACACACACACACACAACAAATAAAAAAGCCAAAACAGACCTAAAAGCAAACAGCTCAGAGATACACAGTTACCTGCTGGCGGGTAACCAGGCGCACTCCCAAGGCCAAAAGTGCGGGCGTAGTGGAACCACTGGCACACATCACAGCCGGGAGACACACACAGATGCTGAACAGCCAGAAGCACCACACCGCAGCACACAATGTGAGGAGGTGCGCACGAGAGACATTACTCACCCCATGCACCTTTATTTCCCACTTTTCTGATATCTTCTGAGGACAGAACATCTGTGAGCCATTTTGACTTAATCGAAACACTGACTTTTAAAACAATTCTTTTTTAAAAAAAATTATAGCAGATGTGTTCCGTACTTGTATTTATTATGACTGCCTGTAAAACCATGTGATGCAAGGTTGCCACGCATGTTCGGTGGGGCACCATCTTTCAGAACTGTGCTCACTCACTGTTGAAGCGTTCAGTGGTAAGAGAAAATACAGGTTTGGTTTTTGTGACAAATAAAGAAAACAGGAAGTAGAATTATTTTTAATAGTTAAGGAAAAGAGTTTTGGAATTTTAAAATTATATACCCAAGTAAACGTCCTTTTAAATATGTTGCTATAATTATATATATATCAACAAGATAAGGCTTCAGAAAACTGTCCAAATTAGGAAGCCCTTTATAAACACTCATGAAGGAAACACTAAAATGAACTACTTCAAGAGCTATGGGGATGATGATCACTTGATACGGTCACGTACTGTGTAAAAAATCAGAAGCCAGAGAAATTCAAAAGAAAGAATAGTCATGAAAACTGTGTTCTAAATTCTAGAAAATATGACGAGGAAGAAGACAGTGAAACTGCTAGACCTTTCACTTGCTCCATTTTTGTTCTGCCAGGCTGTAGTAAATAAGATAGAACTGGGTTTAGAGAATGGTACCCAAAATGATCTAGTGTTTCTTTCAAGAAGATGCACTTAAATAGTTGTGTTCTTTGGCCTGAAGAAGTATCTGAAAAGGTGAAGTTGCTGAAGGTCTGCATGTAAATAAATGGGAGAGATTCTTTTTGAGAAGACTGAGTTAGGAGGCATGGCTTTAAATCTATAGCAGACTGAAAATTGTGACGTTTGAGTCACTCCACATACAACCCTTGGCATTTGTGGATTCCTATTTGGGGTTTTAATATATGTGATGCATGAGATGTCTCCCCTAAGCAAGGTGATGACAGTGATCTGCTGCTGTTGTCATCTTGCGGCACTCAAAACATACTGCATTTCACTGATCCGAAAATGCAGGCTGGATTTAAAATACCACGTATGTTGGTTCCCTCCCTGACGAATCCTGGCGAATCTTGACCTCTGATGCTGCAGCCATGTGGAGTAAACAAACCTACAGGGGACACTTGTTGTTTGTCTTTTCAAAGCCACATCTCTCCTGTCACCCCGAGCTCCTTAATGAGACCTGAAAACAACTTCCCAGGGGCAGCAAGCGATTCTTTTCAGTTCTTCCCAGAGGACAGGTTATTTTTGTAACTATAGCAACTGCTGCTGTTTTCTTTCTGAGTTTTTAAGCTTCTTAGTATTATGGGTCTCTTTGCAAAGATATTGTAGAAGCTTTCAGGTCTTTCAAAATCTTGCCTTAAAGAGCCAGGCTTCGTTCATAAGAAATCTTTATTATAACTAAAGCTGGACTTTGTTATTCACCATTTATTTGCATGTGTATCTGTTGTCTCTCCTGGGAAACCCAGGCACGACTGGCAAATCCGCAGTCAGTCGCTCTTCAATGCTGAAACCCATGTCTCCAGCAGATGTCGCTATTCTCATGCTTAACCAAAATTTGAGCCTAAGGGTTCTTCCAGTCTGGGGGAAAAAAACCACCTTAACTTGTTAGAAGGAATTATCACAAAACAGAAGTAAACATATGCAATCAAGTATAAAATTTCTTTTTTATAATTGAAATTATAGAGACGGTTGGTTGGAAGGTATCTTAGGCAAGTTATCATTTTAAAAAAGTTATTAGTAGTTTCTTTTCTCCATCTCAGTTACTCACCTATAAAGAAGTTACTAACTCAAAACACTTGAAGCTGCTATAAGTGTTACATGGGTTTCCCTGGTGGCTCATGTGGTAAAGAATCTGCCTGCAATGCAGGAGACCTGAGTTCCATCCCTGGTGCTGGGAAGATCCCCTGGAGAACGGAATGGCAACTCACTCCAGTATTCTTCACTGGGAAATCCCATGGACAGAGGAGCCTAGTGGGCTACAGATCTACGGGGTTGCAGAGTCAAAACACTTGAAGTTGCGCTGTTACACAGTAACACATGCAATGATCCCAGGATGCCTTTTTCAAGTGTAAATTTGCTGTGCTTCAAAAGTAGGACTTGCTAGGAAAAGACAAACTATTAAGAACTCAACCCCTAAAACAGTCAGTAGTTTGAGCAATTTGAGAAACACAGTTTCAACAAAATGATAGTTCCTTAACATTTTATTAGAAAAACTTTTTGACCCAATTGAAATCTATATTTTCAGTGCCTGTTTCAAATAACTTTTTGAAGTTTCTGAATTTTTGAAGTTTCTAACTCATTTCAGCCTTCCCCTCCCTTTGTTACTAGCACAGCATCTTCTCTTTCCTGCCTGCTCCTGGTAACCAGACGGTAATTCTCAGAGACTTGATCAGATTTGTAATTTTGATACATTAGGAGCCAATGTGTAATGCATATTCCACTCCTTTCCTTCATTTACTTTTTCATGTGTTTCTTAGCAAACACTATTGAAGTCTGAGTCTGTGGTCTCATTTTCCAGGAAAAAAGACAAAGAGTGCCAGAGGTATGAGTAATTGGTATCTCCTTTCAGGCCCATTTCATTATCTCTCCTTCACTGTCCAGGACTGACCTGACCAACCTTTGACCTCATTTCTCAGCTGCTTTTGTTCAGAGAGACTTGGGAATTCCCATAAGGATCACAAATTGAGTTCGTTTAGCCTCTGCATAACCTTTTCCCCAGTTTCTTACGTCTCTGTACCATTCTCCTTATAAAATGGGTGTCTTCTTTGCGTGTCTAGTCTAGATATTCCAGAGAAGGTACCATGGTCCAAAGATCAGGTCAGATCAGGCCCTGACCCTGCTCCATTGATGTTGAACCTTTTTAGAGCCAGGTTTGTAAACGTGCAACTGGCGTGGCAGGAGGACTCAAAATGACGGAGTCTATGCACGATTCTGGAAGCCATGAGATTCTGAAACATACAGCAGAAAACTGGAAAATTTCAGCCCTGAATAGACAGAATCTTATCTGTGAGAGTTTTAAAAGAAAGATAACATAGGAATGTTTCATAGGAGACATTCCTATAAAAAGCCCTCAAGAAGTGCCAAGCACCCATTTATAGGAAATAAGACCTCAATATAACCTGAGCTCTTTGTGGGGTCCATCCTAGAAATACCAGACACCCTTAAAATACACAGGGTGCTTGTGCTTAGTCACTCAGTCGTGTCCTATCTTTTGCGACTCTTTGGATTATAATCTACCAGGTTCCTCTGTCCATGAAATTTCCCAGCAAGGACACTGGAGTTGGTTGCCATTTCCTCTAGGGGATCTTCCCAACCTAGGGATCGAACTCATGTCTCTGGTGGCTCCTGCATTGCAGGCAGATTCTTTACCCCAAGAGCCACTAGGGCTTTAAATACACAGGGTACTCCACATAAAAGCCCTGAGCTTCAATAAACTCTGCCTGACCCACATAAAACAGATTCAGAATCTCTTCCCTGAAGCAATATATTTTATTGAAATTAACTCTTCTTTAATGTTTGAGTGACTGTACATGTACCAAAATGGACATAGTTCCTCTAAGTGATCCTAGAATACCAAAGTCAGAGGCTTGAGAAATTATTTTTAACTGAAAGAAAAATAACAATATATATATATATATATATATATATATATATATATATTTCCTCCAAAAGAGCCTGGGCTACAATTAAAATAATTTTCTGAATTTTAATTGAAGTGCAAACAGTGTTCAGAGATTCAAAGTCCTAACAATTGTCTGTTTGAACTCCTTTAAATGAATTTGACAATTGATATATGCCTGAATTAATATTATTAGTATACTATATAACAGATATATATTTACATATATAATTATTAATAAAATTAATGGTTTCTCCTTCCATCCAGTGAAATGTCCTAGAGGCAACATCTTCTCAGATGGGACCAGCTTAATATGTAAATTAAAGCCCAGATTATAGTTTCTAAAATTAACTTTCCATGGAACGGAGGCAGGATTTTTGGGAAAGATAACTGATTCTATGTCTAGGAAAGGAAGGTATAAAAGAACACAGGACTTCTGTATCAGAAACCAGGGTTTTATTCAAGGGTTAGTGAAATCAGATAAAAAAAGAACTCTTTGTCATCTGAGCCAGCAGGGAAACCAAACTTCTGCAGACTTCTGTGAGCAGACAGAATTACATCCATCCTCTGTTGAAATTAGGAAGGAACTGTCATAATAACTAAAAAGCTTTAAAGTGTTTCTTCAGAGAGATGAGAATCTACATTTATTCCCTTGGGCAAACTCTCTAGAAGCAAATAACCTAATTAACTGGACTATTAACTGACTTTCGTAATTGAGTTTATACCTTTTAACCCTAGGGACATTTGGAAGTAAATATAGACATTTTTGTGAAAATTATAATAGAGCATTGATTTTTTTTTGCATTTCTAATGAATAAAAGAATCTGACCTATTACACTGATAGCCTGGAATCTAATCTGAGATATGCAATCAAGGAGTTTACTTAGATGCAACCTTACATTTAATTTTTAAAAGTTTTTGTTGGAGTATAATTGCTTTACAATGTTGTGCTACTTTCTGCTGTACAACAACATGAATCGGCTGTATGTGTACATATCTCCCCTTCTTCTTGAGCCTCTCTCCCTGTCCCCCCCAGCCGCCTAGGTCATCATGGGGCACTGAGCTAAGCTGGCTGCACTATACTAAGTTTCCCCTAGCTACTGATTAATGTGTTAGTCGTTTAGTCCGTTCCAACACTTTGTGATCCTATGGACGGTAGCCCTCCAGGCTCCTCTGTCCATGAAATTCTCCAGGCAAGAATACTGGAGTGGGCTGCCATTTCCATCTCCAGGGGACCTTCCCAACCCAGGGATTGGTATCCCACATTACAGGCAGATTCTTTACTGTAATGTATTTTACATAGTGTATTTATGCCGATGCTAGTCTCTCAGTTCATCCCACCCTCCCCGTCCCCCAAAACTTTACATTTTATTATTCAGTATTAAAACATTTGAAGCTGAAACTCCAATACTTTTGCCACCTGATGCGAAGAGCTGACTCATTTGAAAACATCCTGATGCTGGGAAAGATTGAAGGCAGGAGGAGAAAGGGACAACAGAGGATGAGATGGTTGGATGGCATGACCGACTCGATGGACATGGGTTTGGGTGGACTCTGGGAGTTGGTGATGGACAGGGAGGCCTGGTGTGCTGTGGTTCATGGGGTCGCAAAGAGTCAGACATGACTGAGCAACTGAACTGAACTGAACTGAACTGAACTGAAGAGAACTTTAAGTAAGTAAATAAAGTCACTCAGTCGTGTCAGACTCTTTGTGATCCCATGGACTGTAGCCTACCAGGCTCCTCCCTCCATGGGATTCTCCAGGCAAGAGTACTGGAGTGGGTTGCCATTGCCTTCTCCAGGGGATCTTCCCAACTCAGGGATCGAACCCGGGGTCTCCTGCATTCCAGGCAGACACTTTAACCTCTGAGCCACCAGGGAAGCCCAGAAGAGAAGTTTAGGTCTCCATAAATATAAATTTTACTTGTAGGGTGTAAGAATTCTCTATGTTCTATAACCACATTCAAAAAGAAAGTCAAATGGTACACCAATGAAGTGAATTCCTTAATATGAAGTAGAGCATTTTGCAAATTAGTTGATATTTGTGTTTCCTTTTCTGTAAAATGCCTGGTCGTGTATTTTATTCATCATTATGTGCTTTGTATTTTCTCCTGTTGATTTTTTAACTAACTCATCCTTAGTTATCTGTGTTGCCCATAACCTTTCCAACTGTTGCTTGTCTTTCCACTTCACTTTCTCTAGAGTGTCTTTCAGTTATTTTATCAATGTTTTCCTTTGGACTAGCAATTTTGAAGAAATCCTTTGAATTGAAGTTCTTGTATGTTCTTCTAAAGGTTTTAAAGTATTGGTTTCCACTTGTCTCATTTCAGACTGGAGTTCATTTTTGTTACCTGTGTAAGATTTGGATCCAAATTGTTTTGTCTTTACGGATATGAAATTCACACAGTGTTCTTTTCAGTGTTTTCTCTGTCACGTGTCATTGCCATTCACACACAGTCTGTTTGGGGTTGTCTATTCTATTCTGTTGATCAATAGTCTGTCCTGATACCACATCATCCTCCGATGGCTTTACCTGTTGATATCTAGCAGAATACGTTCTCTCACTTTCATCTTTTTCTATATGAACAACTTGGATATACTTGGAGGTCTGCTCTTCTATACAAATTTTTAAATCAGCTTGTCAAGGTCCTTATAAAACACTTGAGATTTTCAATGAAATGTCAACGAATGGATAGATAATCTGTGGATCACAGATACCTGTGTGATGCTGAATTTTCTATCCACTAATTTGTTTTATCTTTCCATTTATTTGGTTCTTGTTTAGATTATTTAAATAAGGTTTGTCATTTTCTCCACATGGCTGTCATATCTCTTAGTTTTATCACCAGGCAACATTTCTGTTACTATTAGAAATAATATGTTTTTTAAATGTACACCTTCTCTTTTTGCTAGTTTAAAGAAATACTATTGAGTTTTGCATAAATATCTTAACCTAGACACTTTGCTAAACCTTGATTACTGCTAATAATTTGCTGAGATCTTTTTAAAATATTTAATATAGATAATCCAGGATTAATTACTATTTCCTTTTCTTCCCATCCTCATGCTCTCCCCTTTTCTTTTTTATTTACTACACGAGCCAGGACTTTCTCTGCAACATTCAATGTGCTGTTTATGCTCAGTCATGTCCTACTCTGTGACCCCAGGGGCGGTAGCCGCCAGTCTCCTCTGTCCATGACGTGTTTCAGGCAAGAATGCTGGAGCGGGTTGCCATTTCCTCCTCTGGGGGATCTTCCTGACCCAGAGATCGAAGCTGCATCTCTTGGATCTCCTACATTGGCAGGCAGATTCCTTACCACTGTGCCACCTGAGAGCCCACAATATTTAATAGCTGTGGTAATAATAAACTTTTAATCTGGTTCCTGATATTAAAGAAAATTCTTGGTTTTTGTTTTTATTTGCACTTACAGCCTCTGCAGTTTCAGGAAGGCTTGTGTCAATGAAGCTTCTAACCGAGAATGATCTTTTCCAGGTAATAAAAATTAATTGGGCCCAGTAGTGTCCTTAAGTGGGGGATATGATTTCTCCAAAAGCAAGAAGGGCTGTAAGAGTTTAGGCTTCTTATTTAGTCTAAAAAGGGGGGTGGGGAGCAAGCAGGTTTCGTTCCTTTTGGTCTGCAGTGTATCACAGGGCATGCCAGCCCATGGAATCCTCCCAAAGTTTACAGTTTATGCAAGGTTCTGGACTTTTTTCGGGATTCATAAATCATTTTCTATCGGTCATATGATCATTGGAAATTTGCTTTTAGGTTGATTCTCAGTTTCAGAAATAATCATAATGTCATCTGTGTCATGTACTACAGCTCTATAATCTAGTAACATCACAGCAGGTCTGCTTCACTGGACTGTGACAGTACACAGCAAAGTTCAAATATCCTTGAGGCAAAAGTACATTGGGAACCATTCCACACGAATGCACACTGCTGATGACTCTCCCTAGCAACCAATATAGGAAAAAGGCCTTAGCCAAGTCAGCTATGGAAAAGCGGTCATCTTTAGCTTGTGGAATAGTCTGTGTAGCAGCTGAATACTCTGGCCCATATGGGGCCTGCAGAAGCTATTGGAGTGCTGTCTACTGGCATCTCCTGTAGTCCAGGATCAACATCTACAATCCATCCATCTTCCTCACCAGCATCATCTCATTACTGTAGGATGAGGGTGCAGGACCCACTCGGCTGCATCTAATATGTCCTTCATTAGGGCAGTAATTTTGGGGGGCTGTAGGTATAGGATAGTGATTATAATTAACCATTTGAAAACTCTAAAGGCTCCCATCAATGCAGGAGACCCAGGTTCGATCCCTGGGTTGGGAAGATCCCCTGGAGTAGGAAATGGCAACCCACGTGGCTACCCAAGTATTCTTGCCTGGAGAAGTCCATGGCCAGCTACAGTCTATGGGGTCACAAAGAGTTGGACATGACTGAGCAACTAACACACACGTATACACAAGGCCTCCCATTATTGAAATCCAATTTGTACTGGAATTAGGACAGATTTACAAGTTGTTTTTTTGTTAGTTTCCTCGGCACTAAGAAGGAGTTTCAACCAATCATATTGATAGCAATTAGATATTCAGGTAAGGAAGACACTCCCACAGTAGACTTTTATTAAAAATCATTTATTTCAACTTTTAACAAGAGTTTAACTTTTATTCTTAGAGGAGCATCTCCATATCCACCTAAATTAATTCTGCCGCTTTAAGGGGCTCATGAGCAGGCCCAGGCTGTGTTCACGTGTCCCCCTAACCCCAAAGAGCTTCTCCATCTGCAGGCCATTTCACCCACGCATTTACAAAAGGCCTTGGTCCTCGCAAAGGAATTGGTCAGGAGACCGTATCCTTCATGTCATGCCCTTCCTCTATTAGTCTGTGGTTGGCAGAATTCTAAAGATTCCTACTGACCTTCCCTCATGACTCATAGGAGGAAGTATGAGATTAAAGATCCAAAACTGCCTCTTTTCCGTCCTCTGAGGTCTCAAGAACAAAATCACATGTTGGGTCCATGGTGGTGGCGCTCCTTCTCTCCTGACCTGGGTGAGGGGCATTGAATAGGAAGCTCGTTCCACTGTCAGAGAGTCAGCTCAGCCGCGCCTGCATCAGCAGCATTTCTGCAGCTTCAGTAGATACTGACATTTCAATGACAAGGGAAGGACAGAGCAATTACCCGTCTCTGGGAATGAATGGCCTCTGTCCTAATCCATTCTAGTCAGCAAGGATTTTTCCTAGAACTGTCCCCACAAAGGCAGTAGCCACAGAGGCTCTGGGGTGAGTGCAAACAGTGTCCACAGCCAGAGACACTGGAACTTGATCCAAAATTCTCAGGAGAGGCTTTCCTGGTGGCTCAGTGGTAAGGAATCCGCCTGCCAATGCAGGAGACACAGGTTCCATCCCTGGTCCAGAAAGATCCCACTGAGCCTGTGCACCACAACTACTGAGCGTATTCTCTAGAGCCCTGGAAGCCACAACTCCTGAAACTAGCGTGTGCTAGAGCCTGGGCTGTGTGATGCGAAGCCCAAACACTGCAGCTGGAGAGCAGCCCCCAGCTAGAGAAAGCCTGGGGAGAGCCACAGAGAACAGCCCCCACCTGCCACACACCTGTACGTGTGTTATAAACTCATTGTGTTGTGGTCAGAGAATATATTGATAATAGCACATTTTTTTCAATCTGTTGAAACTTACTTTATGATAAACTAAGCACATGATTTTCTCTTACCCTTGCCATGTTGTATATACTCCCTGCTTGTTGAATGAAGAGCTCTATAAATGTCCACTTTGTTTTCAAACTGTTGGTCTCAGGACCTCTGTATATTCTTAAAAATACACTGAGGACACCAGACAACTTTCTTTTATTCTGTGGGTTCTATCTAACAATATTTTCCACATTGGACATTAAAACTAAGGCATTTAAAAAATCATAAACGTTTTAATTTTCATTTAAAACTAACAAGAAACATCAAGATATAACAACTCTAAAAAAGTAATTTTTTTCTAATTCTTCTCATGTATGTTATGCAAAGGAATATAAAAATGAACACATATTCTGAATTTCGCTCAACACCACTAAATGAGATCTGCAGACCAGAAGACAGAGCATCAGCCAGAAACTTGTGAGACATGCAAATTCAGAACTACTGACTCAGATTCTGTAAGGAATGGTTGGAAATGGTGTTTTATCCGGCTGTCCAGCTAACTGATGCTTAGCTCATTTGAGAAGCCCTACTTTAATGATCCTTACATTAAAAATATAGTTTTGTTATTATTTTTAAGCTTTTATTGATAGACTCTAGATACAGAAAAGTACATTAATCATGAAGGCAGAACTCAGTGCTTATTTACAAAGTGAACACATCTGTATAAGAACACTCAGATCAAGAAAGAAAACACCACCTGTACCATTGACTTTCAACACTCGCAATTAATTTGCCTGTTGTTTGAGCTTTACATTCAAACCATACCATACAGTGAGTACCTTTCTTTGCTTTTTCATTTTTGCTCAACATTTTGTTCATGAGATGCATCCATGCAGTGCTCTCCACAAAAGTGTATTTGTTCTCATTGCCATAGCAATATAGCACATTGATATAGCATCCATCTGGAGGAGGAAATGGCAGCCCACTTTAGTATTCTTGCCTGGAAAAATCCCATGGACACAGGAGCCTGGTGGGCTACAGTCTGTGGGGTTGCAGAAAGTCGGACACAACTGAGCAATTGAACACACACACACACATACACACACATAGTAGCCATCCTGATATTAGACATTTGAGTTGTTTTTCACAAACAGACTTATTACAGACGTTCTTATACTTGCCTCTTGGTGAGAATGTGTATGCATAATACATAAGTCATATCTATATATAATATGTAGTTCACTTGAAAAACTTTCTAAGAATATGTCATATTTAATGCAGAACCTTCTACATGTCAAGGAAATTCTTACCACTGTAGACACATAAGCAAGAAAAACACACTTTTTAAAAAATATTTAAAATGCACTTCATATTATACTGTGAGTTTACCAAATACAAGTTGTAGCATTGGTAAATTTAGCCTGTTTTCTCTTAATTTTTTTTTAAATTTTGTATTGGGGTACAGCTGATTAACAAGGTTGTGATAGTTTCAGGGGAGCAGCAAGGGGCCTCAGTCATACATACACATGTATCCATTCTCCCCCAAACCCTCTCCCATCCCGGCTGCCACATAATACAGAGCAGAGTTCCCTGTGCTCTATAGCAGGTCCTTGTTGGTTACCCATTTTAAATATGGCAGCCTGTTTTCCATGTTAAAAAATTCTTTACAGGTTTGTTTTGACCATTTTCAGTCAATGCTCTATCCTGATCATTTTCAGATTGTCTAGGTCAGTGGTGTGCAATGGAAATATAATGCAAGCCACATATATAGCTTTAAATTTTCTAGTAGTCAGTGAAAAAGAAACATGAAATTAATTTTAATTTATTTTATGAATTCATACCTAAAATATTATAGTTTCAACACAATTAAGATGAGAAATTTTACTATCTTCATAGTGCAATGCATACTTACATTTTTCCAGCCACATAAACATCTTCCAGTAACTGAACCAAGTATCAGATTTAACATTAAAATTAAGTAGAACTAGTTAACACCATCACACTAGCCACATGTGACTAGTGGTTACGTTACTGGAAAGAACCGGCCTAGGTCAAGAGTAGTTTTGTTGTCCTCCCCATGCTAACTTAATTTAAACTTTAATTTAAAAATTAAAGAAGTTTTTCTTCTACCTTTGGTGGAAGGCAAAATTTCGAAATAGACTGAGAATTTTTTAGTCTACTTCTTTGGGAAGATCCCTTTGTACTTTCCTCTCAGTTATGCTGTGCACTTAAAACTGCTTTAAAAAAATAAAGCCTTGGGCTGGTGTATGGGATGATCCGGAGAGATGGTGTGGGGTGGGATTGGTGAGAATGTGTATGCATAATACATAAGTCATATCTATATATAATATGTAGTTCACTTGAAAAACTTTCTAAGAATATGTCATATTTAATGCAGAACCTTCTACATGTCAAGGAAATTCATTACCACTGTAGACACATAAGCAAGAAAAACACACTTTTTAAAAAATATTTAAAATGCACTTCATATTATACTGTGAGTTTACCAAATACAAGTTGTAGCATTGGTAAATTTAGCCTGTTTTCTCTTAATTTTTTTTTAAATTTTGTATTGGGGTACAGCTGATTAACAAGGTTGTGATAGTTTCAGGGGAGCAGCAAGGGGCCTCAGTCATACATACACATGTATCCATTCTCCCCCAAACCCTCTCCCATCCCGGCTGCCACATAATACAGAGCAGAGTTCCCTGTGCTCTATAGCAGGTCCTTGTTGGTTACCCATTTTAAATATGGCAGCCTGTTTTCCATGTTAAAAAATTCTTTACAGGTTTGTTTTGACCATTTTCAGTCAATGCTCTATCCTGATCATTTTCAGATTGTCTAGGTCAGTGGTGTGCAATGGAAATATAATGCAAGCCACATATATAGCTTTAAATTTTCTAGTAGTCAGTGAAAAAGAAACATGAAATTAATTTTAATTTATTTTATGAATTCATACCTAAAATATTATAGTTTCAACACAATTAAGATGAGAAATTTTACTATCTTCATAGTGCAATGCATACTTACATTTTTCCAGCCACATAAACATCTTCCAGTAACTGAACCAAGTATCAGATTTAACATTAAAATTAAGTAGAACTAGTTAACACCATCACACTAGCCACATGTGACTAGTGGTTACGTTACTGGAAAGAACCGGCCTAGGTCAAGAGTAGTTTTGTTGTCCTCCCCATGCTAACTTAATTTAAACTTTAATTTAAAAATTAAAGAAGTTTTTCTTCTACCTTTGGTGGAAGGCAAAATTTCGAAATAGACTGAGAATTTTTTAGTCTACTTCTTTGGGAAGATCCCTTTGTACTTTCCTCTCAGTTATGCTGTGCACTTAAAACTGCTTTAAAAAAATAAAGCCTTGGGCTGGTGTATGGGATGATCCGGAGAGATGGTGTGGGGTGGGAGGTGGGAGGGGGCTTTGGCATTGGGAGATTGTGTACACCTGTGGCTGATTCATGTCAATGTATGGCAAAACCAGTACAGCATTGTAAAATAGAATAAAGTATTAAATTTAAAAAAAGGAAGAAAAAAAATAAAATAAAGCCTTTAAAAAAATGCAACATAGAATTTTGCTCATGGCACACACCCTGATGGTAGTAACATTCAGTCCATGATGAAGTTTGTTCTACACAAGGTACAAGAGATGAAGACGGCGTAGCTAGTTCACCAGGGGACGGTTGCTGGTGGTGCCTCTCGAGGGGAGGATGGGACTAATGCAAGTGGTTAGAGGAAGCAGCAGACAAGGAAAGTACTAGCAGGGAGTGTAGAGCTGTAGTTTTCTCCTGTATCCCAGTGAGCAGGGGTAAAGCTAAAGTTATTTGACTTTGTAATAAAATTCTAAATGGTATTTCTAAAACATGCATCTAGCAAGTGATGCACAGAGTGCCTCACTTAGAAGGGACACTCGAGGCTAGGAGCCCAACTGTTCAAGCAAGAGAAGGTGAGGCCCTGACCTGGGGATAACAGAGATGGAGAAAATGGGAGCGGACTAAAGAGACACTGAGGCAATAAAAGCAACAAGATGTTGTGAGCAGTCGGATACGGAAAATATCAAGAAGGCAAGTACCTAGACTAACTTCCAGGGAAACTGGCCAAACATTTGTACCATTAGCCAAAATAAGTTGAGTGAAAAAGGAGACAAGGGAGAGAGGGAGAAAATTCTAGAGTGGATAGGAATCCTAAGAGGTAGTGTCATTTTACCGAAAGAATTCCAGCTCTGGAATCTGAGACTTGGTTTCCAACAGCAATTCCATCATTTTCAATTATTAAGCAAATTACCTCTGAGCCTCTAGACCCTCATTTATACTATTTCTTACTTTGAGAACTTTCATGAGGAATGAATATTTATGTATGTTAAACTCATAGAATAAATTAGATGCTCAGTTTAAAAGTATACGTATTTGGATCTGCTGAATGCCTGCACTGGATACTATGCTGACTGCATAAAGAAGACAAAACCTAGAGTTTGCTCTCAGATTATAACTTAAACTTCTGGTCTTTAGGAATAACAGTGTTTTATTTTCTCGGGCTCAAAAAAATCACTGCAGATGGTGACTGCAGCCATGAAATTAAGACTCTTTGGAAGAAAAGCTATGACAAACCTAGACAGCATATTAAAAAGCAGAGACATTACTTTACCTCCAAAGCTCTGCTGAGTGAAAGCCATGGTTTTCCAGTGGTCATGTAATAATGTGAGAGTTGGAACACAAAGAGAGCTGAGCACCAGAAGAATTGATGCTTTTGAACTGTGGCATTGGAAAAGACTCCTGAGAGTCCCTTGGTCAGCAAGGAGATCAAACCAATCCAACTTAAAGGAAATCAGTCCTGAATATTCATCGAAAGGACTGATGCCTAAGCTGAAGCTCCAGTACTTTGGTCACCTCATGTAAAGAACTGACTCACTGGAAAAGGCCTTGATGCTGGGAAAGATCAAAGAGGAGAAGGGGAGAACAGGATGAGATGGTTGGATGGCATCACCAACTTGATGGACATGAGTTTGAGCAAGCTCCAGGAGTTACGGCTGGACAGGGAAGCGTGGTGTACCGCAGTTCATGGGTCGCAAAGAGTCCGGCTCGAATGAAGGAACTGAACTGACTAATGAGCCTTCTGCCTCATAGAATTTTGAACCTATGGTGAATGGGCTGACATCATAATCCATTTTTTTCTCATAACACATATTCAATAATTGGTAGTAGTTCCTCCAGCGATAACTATCATATAAAACTGAATAGCTTTTACGAATAACTTTTATGTAGAAAACCACACAGCAATATAAACATTTTATAGCAGGTAGTTTACTTATTTCAAAAATCAGGAAACTGGAACAAATCATTAAAAAAAAATCATATCCCATGATTAACTTCATGTTTTCAAGTTTCAAGTGAAACACTTTTTAAAAAGGAAGGCTTAGCTGGTAAAAACGCATTAATGGAGTTTACTCCTGTGAAACAGATCTCGCAGGTTGCAAACGGAGGTCAAAGAAAATTCCAAACTCATTCTGCAAATACATGTAGGGTTACTCGGCATTCAGAGTCTTCCAGCTTTCTACTGTTAAGACTCAGTTTTTTTTCAGGACTACCAACTGAATAAGAGCATCAGGTGAAAGAGATGGCAGGATTAAATCTCTAGTGTTTCCAGTCTACCCCGTCTTCCGTTCAAATACCGGCGCGAATTTAACTTCCGGGAAAGGCCCCCTGCCGCCCACGCTGTCACCCTAGGTTCCCACGCTCCCGGAGGCGGTACCGGGCGCAGGAGCTTCGGGGCCGCGACCGCGCATGCGTGCCAGTCCCGCGCATGCGTGCCGGCCCGGCTCAGGCACCGCGGCTACGCGCATGCTCAGAGGCAGAGGTCGGCGGGGCCTGGGCGGGTGGCGGAGGCCGGCTCTCCCCGCCCGCGCCCGCAGCCCCGCGCTTCCCTTTCGCGGCGCGGCCGGCCGGCTTCCCGTTCCGGGCGCGCAGGCGGCGGCCGCCGGTGCTCGCTCTGTCGCGGGCGCTGAGTCGGCTCTGGCAGCGCCTGTGCGGCGAGCATGGCATCTCGGAGGCGCGGACCCGCCCTGCGGCTGTGGGCCGCAGGTAGAGGCCGCGGGGGCGGTGCGGGAGGGGCGCGGGGACCGTCTCCGGGTGGGGAGAGGCCTGCGCTGTCGCCGAGATGCCTTCCCGTCCCGGGTCCCGGGTCCCGACACAGCGTGGGCGCTGTGGGGCGCTTAACCCGGCGCGGCTCCGCTGGAAACGCGCGCCTTCCGACCGGCCGTCGGGGCGGTAGGGGGTTCGTGGAGCTTGGGCTCCGTCGGCGGGCGTCGAGGGTGCTCCTTCCCCGCGGGTGCGCACACCTGCTCGGCGCTGGGCTCTGAGCCTGGCCAGCTCGGAGGCATCCTCGCCCGCGCGGGCGCATCTTGGCCGGGCCCGGGGCCTGTGCGGTGTGGCCTGGGGACCGGCTGGTCCTGCTCAGTCTCGATCCCGCCTCGCTGTCCTCCCCACGACGGGTCCACTCGCACCGTTTAGCTCCCACCGCGTGCCCTGCGCTGCCCCGTGATCAGTGTTAGGAGTCCAACCCAATTTTGTTTCTGTCAATTTGGGGAGTGGGCAATATTTTTGAATGGCGTTTGAAGTTTATCGCTGAGAAGATAACTGCTTCTAGAGAAAAAGAAATATAGACAATGTTCACATCTACCCCCCAAAACTGAGATGGTGAAAAACAGGATGAAAGTAAAAACTTATTTAAAAAGAACTTCCGTCCTTCAGAATTACTGGCCTAGGTAGAACTTGCTGTCACCACATGGTCATAAATATTTATTAAAAAGGAGAACGACTTATGCTTTTGCCTAATTTGTGTCCTCGGATGGATAAATGGTGTGTTTTTTGGGAGGTTGTAAAAAACCAGAAACATTTTGTAGGTGAATAAGCATATAATGGAAGCCACAAGATAAATTAACATGTATTTTACTGTATACATTTTGTCTTTTGTTTTCAGTTTTTCTGCTGGATCTGGCTTTCTGTAAAGGAACGTGGAAGATCTAGATGACTCGTGAGTATATATGTTTTCAAATAGTATCTTCATTTCTTACAGCTGTGATGTTACATGAATACTGGTATGAGTCCAGAATTTTTTAAAATAACACTTGTTTTATTGAGCGCGTAAATCTGTGGTAGGGAATTTGCTAATTTTGTTTGGAAGTAGAATTTTTTTTCTTTGAAGTGTAAATGACTTATATGTTAGTTTCAAGTGCACTAGTGTGTGAAGGTAATCTTTTAATAGCAAACAATGGCCAGTGCTTACCTAGCACCAGTTTTGCTCCAGGAATTGCACTAAGTGCTGTATATGCACAAAATAGGATTGTACTTGGCAGTTTTATGAACAATCATAAGAGTAAAAACTGCTAGAGTCTTCTGTTTTACCTGTATATTGTTAGTCACTACTGAGTAGGTGCTGGAATTTGGTAACCATCCAATAACACACAGTGAATCCCCAGGCGTTGCTTGTGTCATAGGTGAGGAGTCCGGATTCAGACCAGAATTCTGTGTGTGGCTTTCAGGCCTGAGCATGGGAGTGACATGGCTTTTCCTGGCAGGACACTGGGCGGAGAAGCTGCTCTCCCTGCACCAGATGCACCCCGCACATAGTGCACCGCGGTCTCTGGGGTGGGATGAGCCCTAGTCGCAGACTCGGGCCCCCAGTCCAGCTGGGCTCCTGTGTGTGCGTCTGCATTCTCAGCTTGGGGCCCCTTGTGGAGACGTGCTGGTGGGGGCCTCACCTCAGGCGTTGCTTAGGGAAACCTCCTTATTGAGGACCTTGGCTGAGACCCTTTCTGCCCGTGGACTCGGTATCTCTCCTCTCCTGTCTCTTCCCTCATCCTTCCCCTCTGCGCGTGGGTCCTCGGCGAGGCAGACGCTGCATCTCTCAGTGCTAAGATGCTGGCAGCTCATTTCTGTCTGCTGGCCTGCACTGGCTCAGTGAGTGAGTCAAGTTTTGACTCTGTTTGGCTGGTTGTCGTTCACCACCCTTTCCCACAGCAGGGTGCTGTGATAGCAGAGAGCCCCAGGGTCCTTCGGGACACTCAGCAGCCTTCCTGCTGGGTATTGGGCGCCCTCGTGGATTGTTACAGGCGCTTCGATTCTCAGAGAAGCTGCTGTTAACACTGAGGTGATTTTGTTAAAGTTCGTGGTGCCCTGAAGGGTGTGGCACCCCAGACCTGCTCCTTTCCGAGGAGCAGAAAGTGGGGGTGAGCTAGTGCATGAGTCTGGGACCCTGACTTTCCTCAGCCGGGTGCTGCTGAACTAACGGGGTTGGCCCTTCTGTAATGTACTTCCCACGTGGTAAAGAAGCCGCCTGCCAGTGCAGGAGACACAGGTTCGATCCCTGGGTCAGGTGGATCCCCTGGAGAAGGGAATGGCAAGCCACTCCAGGATCCTTGTCTGGGACATTGCTGCAGAGGAACCTGGCGGGATACAGTTCATGGGGTCGCAGAGAGTCGGACATGACTGAGCAGCTGAACAACAACAGCAGCAACAGAGTCTTTTGTAAGTGAAAAGCTTGTCTGGCCCACCTTCCTAGTGGCCGCGGCCGGCCGAGCCTCCTGTGAACTCTTGGGTCTGAGGTGAGGGATCAAGGACAGTGGGCAGGGAGGCTGTTATCTGGGCCCAGGTTCTGGGTTTGTGCTTTCTGCTCCTGCCTGTTGCTGGACCCCTGTGAAATGAAGCACTGGGATTAGAGTCGGTCCTGCCCCTGATAGGCGCTCTGTTCTGTCCGTGATGCTCACCAGAATGGCCCTGTGCTGACTAAGGGAAGTAGTCAACAGTATCCTGTGCTTGTCAGTTGAACAGGGGGGCTGAATTATTCTTCATCCCAGAGCAATGGATTGCCTCCTGGGCCCACAAGAGGATGGCCCTTGAAATTCAGGCACCATCCTAGCTTGGGCTGGTGAGCAAGGATTGCCATGGCTGAAGAAGACGGAACCAGAGTGAGAAGGCTGCCCTGCTTGTCTAATCCTGGCTGGGGCTAAACTAACTCCCCAGGGACTGATGACCACGCCGGGCTAGAGTGTTCTCACAGATGGAGCATCTTGGCTCCTCATCCCCCCATAGGGACTCTCTGGATCCTGACTGCAGATGACACTGTCTCTAGGTTGGGTCCAGCTGTCCCCATGCCTTGCACTGACTTGGGCCGCACTGTCAGGTCCGGCGAGAGCATGTTTGTTTGCTGTGCAGATTCCCCGAGGGCACTGGATCTGGTGATGCCTAGGGTTTGCAGCCCCAGCTCCACATCAGTGAGTGCAGTCACGGGTCTACAGTGGACCCTCCATATTAGCCCTGACACCTTCCTTTCCATGTGGGGCCCTGTCTGGGATTCTGTACCAGTCAGCTCCTTCCCATCGATAGGATAGAGAGGCTGCTGCTGTTGCTGCTAAGTCAAGTCAGTTGTGTCCGACTCTGTGCGACCTCATAGACAGCAGCCCACCAGGCTCTGCAGTCCCTGGGAATCTCCAGGCAAGAACACAAGTGGGTTGCCATTTCCTTCTCTAATGTGTGAAAGTGAAGTCGCTCAGTCATGTCCAACTCACAGCGACCCCAGGGACTGCAGCACCAGGCTCCTCCGTCCATGGGATTTTCCAGGCAAGAGTACTGGAGTGGGGTGCCATTGCCTAGGAGAGAGGCTATAAGCATCAAATGATGGGAGACAGTGGCCCCCGCCCTTCACCTCTGGGTGCAGAGCTGCCTGCAAAGACATCAAGAATAATGACCATCAATTAGAGCGTTCTGGTTGAACGGTTTGCTAAGGTGTCCATGACACTTTCTTGGGTAGCCCCACAAGATGAATATAAAATAGAATTTTTTACTGTAAACTCTTTAACGGGAAATGAGGGAACCCGCCTGAGAGTCAGGTCCCCAGATCCCACCCAGGGGCCAGGCCTGTCAGCAGACTTCCTAAGGCTCACCCCTGCCCCTGCCCTGCTCTGTTCACTGTTAGGCACAGGTATAAGTGGAGGAGAGGGCCTTCAAGCTGAAGCATTCGTTTCTATAGAGTCCCACTTGAATTTTTACTCCTAATTACTTTATCATTGCTCTTGTTTTATTAAGGTGCTAAATGGATAAGATGTAGAGGTCACTGAGTAAAATTTTAAAGTAAAACTTATTGAAAAATTTGTCCTGTGCCCCTGTATTTATCAATTTGTTATCTTTACCTGTGCTATTCTGTTGTAAAGTGGAAACCTACAGTCAAGATCTGTGTTCTTGTTTTTTAGGTTTAAAGAAAATCGAAAAGATGACATTTGGCTTGTAGATGTGAGTATTTAAATTTTTTGTACAGATCAACCATCTCTCTCCTATTTTAAATGTGACTTTTCCATTCTCCTCCCCGAAATATGGTAACAGACAGTCCCAGGACCAGTGTGCATAACCCACTTTGTCTTCTGAGGTAGTACTGAAAAACAAAAGTTCTCGGCAGGGGACCTGACGGATAAGAAAGGGGCAGCCAGGGTTCATCCCGAAAGTCCCACTTGCACAAAGTCCCTAACAACCAGCAAAGAAGCCAGGTGGTCAATAAATGATTGGAACGAGATTTGATTTGAACCAAGATTTATGTGAGATGGGAGGGGGTTTCAGAGCTCATGTACACCTGTGGCTGAGAAACAATGTATTGAGTAAAACCGCAATGTTTGTTCTGCATCCAAGAAACAGGTTCTTACCCTGAGAAACAAAAACTTGTTGCCTGAGAAGTAGGATCTAGCCGGTAACTTCAAATGTCACAGTTCGCATCATAAACCTGGCCCGCTGTGCACCAATCCCGCTTTGCCAACTCGCCTTGCTGCAAAAATCCCCTTTGCTTAGGTATAAAAGACCCCTGAAGCAGAGCATCGGGGCTCTCCACCTATAATTGGCTTGGTGGGGGCCCGGATCCGAATTCTCTAATAAATTCCTTCTCCCAAAACTCCGTCTGGTGGTCTCTGTTGGCAGTGAGTCCCTAACAAGTACTATCAGGGTTTTTATATTAAAGTGTACCTCAGAGCCTTAGGATCTCTGGCAGGAGAACCTGTTTTTGATGAAATTCTCACAAGGTCCACTTGTGCATGATGTCTAAGGGAGATATGGCTTTTATCACAGAATTCACTCAGTATTCTCAGAATTTTCTCATTTCATCCAAGAGATTGAGTATATTAGTATCACTTGGCAATCAAAGTCATATTTTCATCTCGGTAGTGAGAGAATCAGCTTTCCATCTTCTTTTCCTCGCTTTGACATTTTGAATGTGTTTAAACCCTGTGATGTCTGGGGTGCGTTTTGACATGCCTCAGTGAGAAAGTGGGGTGAGTGGCAGCGAGAGAGATGGAATGAGACGCGTCGAGCTGACGGTCACTGAAGCCAGGCAGCGAGGCGTAAAGCTCCCTGGTTTGTTTGTCTCTTTTGATAAATGTTTGAGTGTTTCCATAGGCTGATATTACAAGAGAGTTAAAATCTTTTTTCATAAAAGTACAAAACAGTTTTTGTTATGCTACCTAATGGAAGGCACCTAAGTACCACCCCAGCCATCTGGTAATCCTGAAGAAGGAGGAACCAGGATTTTAGTTTCATCAGCCTGACTTGTCACTGTGCCAAACTGTCTTACCAGGGATTATACTTACAGGAGCAGAGTCACCTACTATATTACAGTTTTTGCAATAAAAAAAAGTTGATGTTTATCATTAACACTTAAGGGGTGTGCATGTGATATATGAAGTGTATTTGGTGGTTTAATTTTATATCTAACATGGACATACTCCTTTGAGAGCAGAGATGTTTTTAATAGTAAATTATCTCTTTTAGATAGATATCTGAAATAGATACAAGTAGCCATTTAAAATAACTTTAATATCAGTTAAAGTGTTAAAGTGTTGAGTTGTATCCTGGAAGTTGACATGTCTAGATTTGTGTGTGTGTATGTTTATTGTGTAACCCTTTAAAAATTATATTTAGACTTTGGTCTAAAATAGATCATTATCTATTTGTTTAGGAAAAAAGATTCTTTTACAGTTAAGGTTGACATCCATAGTAGTAACAACATCTTAGTGGTTTTCCCTCTCTTTTTTTTCAAACAAGTTTTATGCACCATGGTGTGGCCATTGTAAAAAGCTGGAACCGATTTGGAATGAAGTCGGTCTTGAGATGAAAAGCATCGGTTCTCCAGTGAAAGTGGGAAAGATGGATGCTACTTCCTATTCCAGTAAGCAGCTATTCAGTTTATTGTTTTTCTCGTAATGCCAAGTGTTTTAATTACAGGAAGCAGTATTTAAGGTAACAGGAAGAAGAGATTTTAGACTGTGTTTTACAAGTTAGATGGTTTAACTGTTGAACGTGTGATACGCAGTCTCTGTTAATCTTATACTCAGTACAGATGTGGAAGCCCCTGTTCCTACCGGGAGCCCACTTGAGATAATCAGCTGCCTGAGACAACTACAGGGGATGGAGTGGTGAACTCTGATCTCGCTGTGAGGGTGAAGAAGGAGAGTTTGTGTCTGAGCAGCCTGAGTGGCGTGGTAGAGGAGTCCACGGGAGCTCGAAGGATGAGGCGCGCTAACATACACGCAAGTGGGGATCGGGAGAGTCCTCGCATTAGAGAGGGTATTACAGCGAAATTGTAGAGCTGAAGATGAGTTCAGCGAGTCTGTCCCAGAGACTAGAATGTCTTCAGGCAGAGGCTGGCAGACTGCAGCCCCGGGCAGTCTGGCCCCCGCCCGCTTTGTGCGTGGAGCTCCGCTGGACCAGAGTCACTCCTGCGTTTACTGTTGTCTCTGTGGCTGCTGTTGTGACTCAGAGGCAGAGTCAAGTAGTTACAACAGAGACTGTCGCCACACAAAGCCTAAAATGTTTATTATCAGACCCTGTACAGGTAAAGTTTACCAATACCTGTCTTAAAGGATTTGGGAAAAGGCAAAATTAAGTTCAGAGACTATGAGGTGTCACACAGACTTGGGGAGAGCATGCCTCAGAAAGTAGATTAGGTCCCCCTCTGCCTGCTGCTGTTTTCCGTAGCCCAGGGAACATTTCTTAACATTTAACAAATCACTAAACTTTGATTTCTACACCAGTAAGTGTTTAATTATGATGCATTTTGTATTGGTTGTTTTGAGATTAAAATGATATAGCACATGTACAATCCCTTGTAGTGTGCAATAAAATGTAGGTTCTTTTTTCCATTAATTAATGAAGAAAGTGGAAGTATGACATACGAAATGCGTATTTCATTTTAGAAAGTTAGCATTGTACTCTGGGTATAAATTTAGAAGACAGACCTATGTTTTGAATCCAGGTCAGTCGTCTCTTACTTTTGTGGCTTTGGGGAAGTGTTAACCTCTCTGAATGTTAGTTCCCTTGTCTGTAAATGAGAGAGTGAGAATTCTCAAGGTTGTGAGGATTGTATTAATATTTCTTATTCAAAAGCCTGGGCACAATGGCTTGCACTTGTCAAGTGCTGAGGATAATACCAGACTCTCAGGTGGGACAAGGTGTTTTGGGTTCTGTCAGTTATCAATAGAGCGCTACCACACATTTTTGAGAAGGCAGATGATCTGATAAAAATGCTTTTGGCAGAAACATGTAGGATGAAAAGAGCAGTTATAGGGGCAAAGATTATTTAAGTTGACTTTTGTATGTATCTTGATATAGGATACTGAGAGGCCAGACTTGAGTGATTGGCAGGGATGTAAAGAGACAGTAATTCTTAATAGACGTTTGCAAGGGTTAAATCACAGATATGATAGATTGGCTCTGGTATAAAGAAAAACAATTGAAAATAATAGTGTAAGAGTCTTAGCAAAACTCACACTGAACTATATTACCATTACCAGGAAAAAAACAATTACATTTAATTCTGTGTTTTTGTGTTAGTAGCTGTTCCAACATTGCAGTGTTTTGCTTTATTGATGCTTGGGAACATGGGGAGCTAGAGTGCAGGTGAGATATTAGAACGAGAATTATTGAGTCACACAGGTGAACTGCTGCGACTTTAGGAGGGGGTGAGATGGATGATAAGAAGTTAGAAGATAATATGGTCGAGTGGATATTTCTTGATATAATCTTTTACAGTGTTTAAGAAATCACTCCTTTTAACTGTTGTGAAAGTAAATGCTTATGTCTAGGCATGTATGTTGATTAGACATGCATACACGTACACTTGTCTATATAGTAATTCATTCGTTTCACTGAGTCAAAGGGTAGTCAATAAACATAAGTAAATTGTCTAGTAGTGTTTGATGTCCGTGATGGATGCATTTTTCACCGTATAGATCAAGAAGATGTTTTTTGTGCTATGGAGAAAAATGTCATCTTCTTTAAAAAAAAAGAAAAAAGAAAGTTGTTAAGTATTCAAAAACTACTGATTAGAGATTACAAATAGATTTTTGGCATATAATTCTTAAAGCTTTCTTGAATATTTCAGGGCAGCTCAAATACAGGCATTTTAGTAGAACTTGGACTGAAACAGGCGGAGAAATTGCATTTCCTTTTCAGGCAGAGGCAGTGTTCTGCCTCTAACGGTGGAGCCCTGGAGTACTGGCAGTTTCCTACGAGTCTGTTGCATCTCCATAAGCGGCTTTGTAGATGGTCGCGGCGTCAGTGTTTCCCAGCGTTTAGTCTGCAGCCTACCTGTGTTAGAATACCTGGGTGCTCAGTATGAATTCAGATTCCAAAGGCCCACACCTCCCCTACCAAATGAAAATCGGATTGAGTCATGAGAATCCATTTTTAACATGGACTTCAGGTGATTCTTGAGTTAGAGAATCACGAAGTAAAATGTAATTTTGATGGATCGTTAAGGGATTTCAGTTTGGCATGGGATACGATTATTCAATGATCAAGTAGAGAATAACTCTCAGACCACTTGAGGGCAGCTTAGTTCTCAATCATGTAATTGCAGTGATTGAAATAAACACCATCATATTCAATCCAGCAAGTCTCTGTGTATAGACGTTGAATGGAAGAGATTTGAACTTTCCTGATGTATCTTGCAATATGTATTTGTAATTGTATCAGATATTTCTTAATGGCGTGGTTTTAACTGTTTATACAACTTCTTACTGTTATTTGATGTGTTATGTCCAGTGTAAATTCAGATGTTACTTTGGCCTTTCTTTCTCTACATATTCCTTAAAAATTGAGGACAAAAAGGTTCTCATCCAGAAGTTAAAATGTTATGATGTTACCTGTAATCACATACTTATTTCTGTTATGAAACCACTGAAAATTCTACTTATTTCTCTTCCTGAGTGTGACATTTTATATAAAGATCATATTTTACCTCTCTGTGATGTATAAACTTTAAGGGCCATTTGGCCAATAAGATTCTTACTCTCATTCCGTGATTGCAAATACATTTGCAGATCAGTCATATGTTTCTAGAGTATAACCCTTCTCGTCAGTGACTGTATTTCAAAGTTGTTCCGACTGGGTTCGGTGGACTTTTGGGGCAAGATGACGTTTTGGGGGAGAAGAGTTTCCTGTGCATTGTCAGATGTTCAGCCCCAATCTTGGCCTCTGCTCTCTGGATGCTGGTAGCTCCCTTCTCCTCCCTCTCCCAGCACTGTCAGCTGAAATTCTTCCAGGGATGGAAGTTAATGTTCAAAGAAGTGAGTGGCTAAAGGGTGAGTGGCATCAACTCCATCTTATAGGCAACAAAACTGAGGTCGAGGAGATTAAGTGATGGCACGAAGTGTGGAGCTGGGATTCTCTCACTGCAGCCTGTTATGAGAACCGTAACATCAGCTATACAATTCCACCACCGTTTTTCTCATTGATTGCCTATTTCATTTTCTTTATTTGATTTGTGTACAGATTTTACACTGAGTTATGTAAGCAGTTGCTACTGGGTATACCCTCCTTCTCCAGATCAGTAACATTTGTCTCTGTATTTTGGCTCTGCTTACTTAGGTGCAGTTGAAGGTAATCAGGGCTTATGTTTGCCTGCCTTCTTAATTTGAGGTGAGGAGCATTAAGAACATATTTACTCACACAATCTATATTTTTACTCAGAAGAGGGCAATTTCAATAACAACAGTTTTCAATTAGAATATCCTTGACCCAGAAGTATTTGCAAGTGATATGACCATTAAGAGTTTAATACCAAAATATAGAAACAGCTTGTATAAAAAAAAACTACCTGAATAAAAAATGGGCAGAAGACCTAAATAGACTTTTCTCCAAAAAAGACATACAAATGGCTAACAGGCATTTGAAAAGATGCCTAACATCACTAATTATTAGAGAAATGCAAATCAAAGCCACAAAGGCATGTCCTCTCTCACCTCTCAGAATGGCCAATATCAACAAGTCTGTAAATAACTAATGTCGGCGAGGATGTGGAGAAAACAAACAGTTGTGTACTGTAGGTGGGAATTAAATTGATATAGCCACTTTGGAAAACAGTATGGAGTTTCCTTAAAAAACTAAAACTAGAGCTACCCTATGATCCAGCAATCCCACCCCTGGGTATATATCTGGAAAAATGAAAACTCTAATTTGAAAAGATAAATGCACCCCAATAGCAGCAGTATTTATAATACCTTAGACATGGAAACAATCCAAGTACCCATCAACAGATGATTGGTTTAAGAAGATGTGATATATATATATATATAGAGAGAGAGAGAGAGAGAGAGACACACACACAAACACACACACACACAGTGGAATATTTAGTCATAAAAGAGTGAAATTCTGCCATTTGCAGCAACATGAGTGGACCTAAAAAGTAGTATGCTTAGTGAAATAAGGCAAACAAAAAACGGTAAATATTGTATGCTGTCACTTGTTTGTGGAGTCTGACAAATAAAACCAATGTATATATTAATATCAAAACTGAAAGGGACTCACAGGTAATAGAAAACCTAGTATGGATGCCAGGAGGGAGAGGAAAGCAAAGAGGGGCAAGATAGGAACGTGGGGTTCAGAGCTACAAACCAGTGTGTAAATAAGCAACAAGGTTATATTGTACAGCACAGGGAAATACAGCCATGTTTTATAGTAACCTTAGTTAATTCAGTCACTCAGTCGTGTCCGACTCTTTGCCACCCCATGAATCGCAGCATGCCAGGCCTCCCTGTCCATCACCAACTCCCGGAGTTCACTCAGACTCACGTCCATCAAGTCTGTGATGCCATCCAGCCATCTCATCTTCTGTCGTCCCCTTCTCCTCCTGCCCCCAATCCCTCCCAGCATCAGAGTCTTTTCCAATGAGTCAACTCTTCTAATGAGGTGGCCAAAGTACTGGAGTTTCAGCTTTAGCATCATTCCTTCCAAAGAAATCCCAGGGCTGATCTCCTTCAGAATGGACTGGTTGGATCTTCTTGCAGTCCAAGGGACTCTCAAGAGTCTTCTCCAACACCACAGTTCAAAAGCTTCAATTCTTCGTCACTTAGCCTTCTTCACAGTCCAACTCTCACATCCATACATGACCACAGGAAAAACCACAGCCTTGACTAGAAGGACCTTAGTCGGCAAAGAAATGTCTCTGCTTTTGAATATGCTATCTAGGTTGGTCATAACTTTTCTTAGGTAGAGTATACTCTATAAAAACAGTGAGTCACTATGCTGTAGCCAATACAATATTGAAAGCCAACTATACTTCACTTATATATATGTATGTGTATAACACTTGACAGAATTAAGTCCTAAGTTAGAGATAGGCACAGATAAATTATGTAATTGGTCTAAGCTCACAGGGCTGTTCAAAGACAGGTCCTGTATCTTCATACATACACACCAAGTTTTTATTTTTGTCACCCCTATCATTTGTGTCATCTCCAATAAAAGCCATTTGGTCACCTCTCTTCATGTTTAAGGGAGAAGGTCTAGAGTTGAAAAAGGAAGGAGGACAGATTTTTGGTACTATTTGTCACAAATTCACTTTGTCTTTTTCTTGTGTGTTGGTACAG
>SJYC01120612.1:0-36373 GCA_006408675.1 Madoqua kirkii
AAGGACAGAAATGGTATGGACCTAACAGAAGCAGAAGATATTAAGAAGAGGTGGCAAAAATACACAGAAGAACTGTACAGAAAAAGATATTCATGACCCAGATAATCAAAATGGTGTGATCACTCACCTAGAGCCAGACATTCTGGAATGTAAACTCAAGTGGGCCTTAGGAAGTATCACTACGAATAAAGCTAGTGGAGGTGATGGAATTCCAGTTGAGTTATTTCAAATCCTGAAAGATCATGCTGTGAAAGTGCACCACTCTATATGCCAGCAAATTTGGAAAACTCAGCAGTGGCCAAAAGAGAGGAAAAGGTCAGTTTTTATGCCAATCCCAAAGAAAGGCAATGTCAAAGAATGCTCAAACTACCACACAATTATACTCACCTCACATGCTAGTAAAGTAATGCTTAAAATTCTCCAAGACAGGCTTCAGTAATACATGAACCATGAACTTCCAGATATCCAGATATTCAAGCTGGTTTTAGATAAGGCAGAAGAACCAGGGGTCAAATTGCCAACATCCAACGGATCATGGAAAAAGCAAGAAAGTTCCAGAAAAACATCTATTTCTGCTTTATGGACTATGCCAAAGCCTTTGACTGTGTGGATCACAATAAACTGTGGAAAATTCTGAAAGAGATGTCATACGAGACTATCGATCTGCCTCTTGAGAAACTTGTATACATGTCAGGAAGCAAAAGTTAGAACCGGACATGGAAAAATAGACTGGTTCCAAATAGGAAAAGGGGTACGTCAAGGCTATATATTGTTATCTTGCTTATCATGAGAAACGCTGGGCTGGAAGAAGCACAGGCTGGAATCAAAATTGCTGGGAGAAATATGAATCTGATAAGCAGAATACACCACCCTTATGGCAGAAAGTTAAGAACTAAAGAGCCTTTTGATGAAAGTGAAAGAGGAGAGTGAAAAAGTTGGCTTAAAGATCAACATTCAGAAAACAAAGATTATGTCAAGTCTCATCACTTCATGGCACAGCAAACAGATGGGAAAAGTGGAAACAGTGGCTGACTTTATTTTGGGGGCTCCAAAATCACTGCAGATGGTGAATGCTGCCATGAAATTAAAAGACACTTACTCCTTGAAAGAAAAATTATGACCAACCTAGACAGCATATTAAAAAGCAGAGACATTACTTTGCCAACAAATGTCTGTCTAGTCAAGGCTATGGTTTTTCCAGTAGTCATATATGAATGTTGGAATTGGACTATAAAGAAAGCTAAGCACTGAAGAATTGATGCTTTTGAACTGTGGTGTTGGAGAAGACTCTTGAGATTCCCTTGGGCTGCAAGGAGATCCAACCAGTCCATCCTAAAGGAGATCAGTCCTGGGTGTTCATTGGAAGGACTGATGCTGAGGCTGAAACTCCAATATTTTGGCCACCTGATGTGAAGAGCTGACACATTTGAAAAGATTTTGATGCTGGGAAAGAATGAGAGCAGAAGGAAAAGGGATGACAGAGGATGAGATGGCTGATGGCATCACCGACTCAATGGACATATGAGTTTGAGTAAACTCCAGGAATTGATGATGGACAGGGAGGCCTGTCGTGCTGCGGTTCATGGGGTCACAATGAATCAGACACGACTGAGGACTGAACTGAAACAAGAAAGACAGATACTTCATGATTTCACTTACATGCTGAATCTAAATATTCAAACTCACAGAAGTAGAAATTAAAATGGTAGTTGCTAGGGGATGGTGGGAGGGAGAAAATGAAGAGGTGAGACTTCAAAGATACAAAGTTTCAGTTAAACTCCAGGAATTGATGATGGACAGGGAGGCCTGTCGTGCTGCGGTTCATGGGGTCACAATGAATCAGACACGACTGAGGACTGAACTGAAACAAGAAAGACAGATACTTCATGATTTCACTTACATGCTGAATCTAAATATTCAAACTCACAGAAGTAGAAATTAAAATGGTAGTTGCTAGGGGATGGTGGGAGGGAGAAAATGAAGAGGTGAGACTTCAAAGATACAAAGTTTCAGTTATGTAAAATAAAGATACTCTGGAAGTTCTACAGTATAGTGGGACACTTTTTTTTTTTGGACAACTGGCCTCACAACTCTATCTGACAATAAAGATATTATGCTGTGTTTTGAATCTATTCAGTAGTGTCTGACTCTTTGAGACCCTATGGACTGTAGCCCACCAGACTCCTCTGTTCATGGAATTCTCTAGGCAAGAATACTGGAGTGGGTTGCCGTTTCCTTCTCCAAGACCCAGGAATCCAAACCTGCATCTCTCTGTCTCCTGCAATAGCAGGGAGGTTAGGCCCAAACACTCGAAGGCAGAGGAGTGTATGCTACTTGAGTTAAAAGGATATTTGTCTAAATCAAGTGTAACAATTCATCTTATACTACCTCCATTAAGTATTCCAGTTCATTACTACTAAAGATAAGTGTAAGGACACTGGGGGAAAAGGAGTCAGGAAATTAGAAAAATGACTAGGAATAAAACAAAATTATAGCATTTTCATTTTGATGTGATTATAAGCAACAATTGGTGCTTCCATATATTATAATAATACTGGGCATATGTTGTGAGAGCAATTCAGATTCTTAGCATAAAAACTAGAACAGTGAGAAACTTCATTAGTGCAGGAAAAACTATCTTAGTGAAATGGCTATTTTAGTATATTTATGTTACTGTTGAAAGCATAAGCTTGATCCAAATCTTTAGAATTAATAGAGATTTAGACTAAATTTCTTATCCAATGGTTAGATGGGGCCCAGAAATAATGTTTTACACAGTATTACTAACAAATAGTAGTGAGTATACCGACACTCCAGGACTTTGGCCACCTCATACGAAGAGTTGACTCTTCGGAAAAGACTCTGATGCTGGGAGGAATTGGGGGCAGGAAGAGAAGGGGATGACAGAAGATGAGATGGCTGGATGGCATCACTGACTTGATGGACGTTGAGTCTGAGTGAACTCCAGGAGTTTGTGATGGACAGGGAGGCCTGGCATGCTGTGATTCATGGGGTTGCAAAGAATCGGACATGACTGAGCAACTAAACTGAAATGAACTGGATACTGATGATAATAATTTTCAAAAGCAGCTAAAACATTGGAAGAAGTATATATCCCAGGTACTGCTTAAGCACTTAAAGAATCTTCCTGACCAGGGATCGGATCCTGGTCTCCAGCATTGCAGGCAGACTCTTTACCATCTTAGCCACCACGGAAGTCTACTAACCCATTACCATTCACCATTTCATGATGTAGGCTCCATGAGTACCACACCACTTAATGGATGAAGGAGATGAAAGTATATGCTATTTTTATCACTGTTTTACACACAAGGAAATTAAGATCACACAACCAGCAATTTATAAGATACAGGTATGATCTAATAATAATGATTTTCAGTCTAACAAATGTTTAAACAGCCTGTAGATAAAGCCACTATAGAAATCTTAAGACTTTTATGGGAGATTGTGTACACCTGTGGCTGATTCATGTCAATTTATGGCAAAAACCAATACAGTATTATAACATAGAATAAAGTATTAAAAAAATAAAAATAAAAGTCAATGTAAAAAAAAGATATTTGGGGAGGTGACAAGAGTAACTAAATTTCAGACAAATCTCAAATCAAGAATAAGCACTTCTGGGCTAATTAAACATTATTGCATTTGCAACCACCACTTCAAGCATCAACAGCACCAGAAGAGACATAAGAATGGGCCGCAGATAGCAATACTGTCAACTGATATCATTAATCAGTTCAAAGAAAGAATATAAAATTGCCAAGAAAGTTTATTTCTAGTTTACATTACAGAATCTTTTAAATACCACTGAGTCATCTTTTTAAAAAGGGGTTTCATCTGAGTCATCCCAGCTAACATCCTCAGCAAAATTTAGAAGCAAGTCTAAGGGTAATTGCATGCCCTCCTGAAAACCTGGTTCCAAGTGGGGCTGAGAAAGCAGCTGTGAACTGTCATTCACTGGAGCTGATAGTAGTTGAATTTTTGAAACAGTTTTTTTTTTTTTTTCTACAAAAGTTCAGGAAATAAAATTGTCCAGAATGTCATTGCATAGTATCTGGTTTTTGAGGTAAGAAAGAAACTTGTACAGCTTAATGACCTTCAAGTAATGCTTCTTAGAATAATACTCTCTTAGTAGGATCTTCAGAGAAGGCAATGGCAACCTACCAGTACTCTCGTCTGGAAAATCCCAAGGGAAGAGGAGCCTGGTAGGCTGAAGTCCATGGGGTTGCAAAGAGTCAAACACAATTGAGCAACTTCACTCTCATTTTTCACTTTCCTGCATCGGAGAAGGAAATGGCAACCCACTTCAGTGTTCTTGCCTGGAGAATCCCAGGGATGGGGGAGCCTGGTGGGCTGCCGTCTATGGGGTCAAACAGAGTCAGGCACAACTGAAGTGACTCAGCAGCAGCAGCAGCAGTAGGATCTTCATGGCCAATAGTTTCAGGTTTCAAGCCATGAGCCAGTGAGTATTGAATATCAATTATTTACCATGGTACTAGTGTCATTGGCAAAGCAAAGGATATGATTGCTTTACAGAAATAGCACATCCCACCCATCAAAAGCTTTCCAGTATACAACTGGGTAGGCTGAATTTCACTTCACATATCTCGTGAATAAAATGTCCAGCAGAAACCTGTATGCAGGTCAGGAAGCAACAGTTAGAACTGGACATGGAACAACAGACTGGTTCCAAATGGAAAAGGAATAGGTCAAGACTGTATATTGCATCTTGCTTATTTAACTTATATTCAGAGTACATCATGAGAAACATTGGGCTGGAAGAAGCACAAGCTGGAATCAAGATTGCCAGAAGAAATCTCAATAACCTCAGATATGCAAATCATACCACTCTTATGGCAGAAAGTGAAGAAGAAATAAAGAGCCTCTTGAAGAAATTGAAAGAGGAGAGTGAAAAAGTTGGCTTAAAGCTCAACATTTAGAAAACTAAGATCATGTCATCCAGTCCCATCACTTCATGGCAAATAGATGGGGAAACAGTGGAAACGGTGGCTGACTTTATTTGGGGGGGGCTCCAAAATCACTGCAGATGGTGACTGCAGCCATGAAATTAAAAGACACTTACTCCTTGGAAGAAATGTCATGACCAACCTAGAAGGCATATTATAAAGCAGAGACATTACTTTGCCAACAAAGGTCCATCTAGTCAAGGCTATGGTTTTTCCTGTGGTCATGTATGAATGTGAGAATTGGACCATAGAAAGCTGAGAGCCGAAGAATTGATGCTTTGGAACTGTGGTGTTGGAGAAGATTCTTGAGAGTTCCTCAGACTGCAAGGAGATCCAACCAGTCCATTCTAAAGGAGATCAGTCCTGGGTTTTCATTGGAAGGACTGATGTTGAGGCTGAAACTCCAATACTTTGGCCACCTGATGTGAAGAGCTGACTCATTTGAAAAGACCCTGATGGTGGGAAAGATTGAGGGCAGGAGGAGAAGGGGATGACAGAGGATGAGATGGTTGGATGGCATCACCAACTCAATGGACATGAGTTTGGGTAAACTTCAGGAGTTGTTGATGGACAGGGAGGCCTGGAATGCTGTGGTTCATGGGGTCACAAAGAGTCAGACACGACTGAGGGACTGATCTGCACTAAACTGAGTTTCTTGAGAAATACCTATAAAACATCTCTCACATAGGAGTCTCTTAATTCAACCTAATTTTATTTTTGTATTTAAGACCACTAGCCAGTATTAAGAGACAGATGAAAGATATTGGTAAATAATATATATCATTTAATCTATATAAATTACATAAGTATAGAAAATAATTGGTTCTTGTCTCACCAAAAATCAGTCCCTGAAAATTTTCACGTAGGAACTACCACACGTTTAAAAGCACACATCATTAAATCAGTGAGAATTATTAAAGCAATCATATTGTAACAGCCATTTCTGATAATTCTAGCCAACTTGAAAGTGAAATATGACTTTCACTGCCAAATGCACTTGTCCTTTTTAATTGTACCTATTTCATGTAAAATAAGTTGTATAGTTTCTGTGAGTGCCAAAAACCTAGACCTTGTCTTTTTTTCTTTTTCGTCTTCAAGCCCTCAGTCTAGTCCTTGGGTACAAGTAGGTTTTAAAAACTATTTCTTGAATAAATAACAATAGATCGACACAAGTGATTATGCAAAGTTAAAATATTTAAACATTATAAAACTACTACGCTTAGGTAAGCATCTAGTGCAGAGAAGGAATGATTGTATCTTAATTTCTACCCACTCCTTGTTAAGAGATTATTGAATGGCTAAAGAACCTGCATGTGTTAGTGGAACACTTCATTATAATGGCTGAGTAGTATTGTTTTTTTCTCCCCAAATCAAAATGTATAATAGGAAACAGCAAGTTAATTTAGACATGGTAAGTCTGTGTTACAGAGACAAGTCAGTGAAGACCACATTCATCTTTTCCTCTTTTACCAGAAAATAAGAGTTGGAGAATTCAGCTTCTAAATGAGCAGTTCCAAACAGTGTTCCGTGGACCCCTGGAGGGTTGCCAGGGTTCAGGGCATCTGGGCTTCTCAACATTACCATTCCCTCCACCAAATTTCAGCAAGAAAAAAAAGTTAGTGTTTTTCTCTAAAATGATCTTTGGAATTTTAAAAAAATGGAAATCTTTGGAATAAAAAAAATTGGAGATATTAAAAATTGGAGATCACTTATCTAAATGAGTTCTTTTCCTCTAAAGTAGTGAGATTGAATAATTATACATTTATTGCAGTGCTGCAGCCATTCAAAACATTTTGGAAACTTCTCTGGACAGTGCCTTTAGACAAGACAGTCCAAATCTTTTAGCTTCTTCCTTGACAAAAAATATTCAACTCTTAAAAGCTGACCGTCTTACAAAACAGTCAGTTTATTCAGACCAGTTCTAATGTTCAAGATAAGAGTTTAAGCTGGATAATTAATATCATGTTTGATCAAATGTGACTGTAAAGCAATGAGATGTTCAATTCCCACGTGGATGAGGGCCAGAGAGGTGCTGGAAGATGGAAAGGATGTCATTCAGCACTGCTCATATACTTATGCAGATGGGAATCCTGGATGGGAGAGTTTAGTTAAATGTTAACACACTGATTATTCTAAATTTTCTGCTGGCCCAACATGTGTGTGTGTGTGTGCTTATGAGTATGAGAAAGAGAGATGAAGAGGGAAGGATGTTCATATTTCCTTCTAAAGAACAAGAAAGAATTTAGCAAATGTTTGTTAGCTATCCCCTCATTATAGATTTCAGTAATTCATACTGAACTGCGATTGGTCCTTAAAATATACTGCTTTCTGCCAATGGAATCTTTTAACTTCACTGTATGTGATCAAGAACGTGACTAATGACCTTCACTTATAAAAACAAAGTGATTATGATTTGCTATAGGAGTTGGCTGCCCATCCAGAAATTTTCAGCAAATTAAAGGCAATATTAGCAACAGTAAAGTTAGATATATTTAAGCAAATTTTAATTACAAACATTTATCAATAACGTGCGTTGTTGCTAATAGCAGTTCCCGGTTTTGAGTCCCTATTCAATTACATGTAATAGGTCCCTTCCCCAGTCAATCTCTAAAACAAACCTTGCCCGCAGTCACTTGGCATATAAATGGTAGAGACTAAGTAAATACACTTGAATTCTCCATTCAGGTCTCCACTCAAATCTTGCCTTCCTAGCCTGACATTTTCTAACCCAGAACAGTGTTGTTTTCACTTGCAGCGTTTATCTTCTCCTAACAAATCAAATAGGTTTGTCTCCTCCATTCCACAAGTATAAGTGCAGTATTTTTTCTATTTTGTTTACTACTAAATTTCTAGTTCGCTATATCAGTTTTGGGCCCATCATAGGTCCCTGATAAATTTCATTAAATAAAAAACTGTAGCACGAACATTTGATGAATGAAAAAAAAATGGGCAAATGGACATAGATTCCTCTCTCCTTCAATTCTGTGTTTTTTACCATTTCATACTACTTCACAAATTCAAAGGCACTACTTTATGGTGGCTCAGATGGTAAAGCGTCTGCCTGCAGTGCGGGAGACCGGGTTCGATTCCTGGGTCAGGAAGATCACCTGGACAAGGAAATGGCAATCCACTCAGCACTCTTGCCTGGAAAATCCCATGGAGAGAGAGGCCTGATAGGCTACAGTCCATGGGGTCTCAAAGAGCGGGACATGACTGAGCAACTTCACTTCACTATATATAAATTAGATAACTAATAGGATCTACTGCATAGATAGGAAACTCTGCTCAATACTCTGCAGTAATGACCTATATGGGAAAAGAATCTAAAAAAGAGTCAGTACATGTACATGTACTTCTTCTTCTGTGCAGCAAAGCGCACAGCACATGCCACATTGTAAATCAACTATACTCCAAAAAAATAATTTTTTAAAAAGGCCAAAAAAGTCAGAATTAAAAAAAAACAAAGATGGCAAACTGACTTCTACCTATCACCTTGAAATCCTTATTTCCCACTCACTGCCCACCATGTAATAACATAGGACAGGAAGGCTATCTACATCTCCAGTTGGAGGTTGTAGGATAACATCAAGGACCTCAGCCATGTTCTGCTGGCATAGAGAGCCACAACAAGGACTGGGGCAGTCGATGCCCTCCAAGAGTCCTCCTAACATTTCCTAGGACTAGTGAATTAGAAAAGAAGGTTGCTACCTGAGGACAAGAGCTAAGCCTGAGTTCAGAGATCAGAAAGCACTCTGTGATAGACGAAATAAGGGAGCAGTGAGCATAAGCCCCAGACTTGCCAGTATTGTCAATTTAACCCACCCAGGAGTTGATAGGCAGGCCATCTGTTGTTTCCTTTCTTTTCAGGACATAAATTTTGCCATGTAGAGAAAAATTAAGAGACACTTAAGGAACATGAGAACTATTTTAGAAAATAGCAAAGAGAAAGTTCTTAATGGAGGAAAATGAACTAAAGGGAAGGACAGTACAGAGACTGTAAACAAGTTTTTTTTAAATAAAATATACTCAAACCAAAAAATAAAGAACATATTTGCAACATGTGATGGGACAATCAGATATTTATAAAATAGAAATATTAGATATGAAACATAACATTTTTGAAATAAATAACCCTGTGAGTAGCAGAATGAATACATTTAAAATTGCATTACTTAACTGAAAGACTGGGTCAGGGAACTCTCCCAAAAGCCATAAGAAAAAAAAAAACAGAGAAATAGGAGACAGATAATAAGGGGAAAAGACAAGACTGCTGGAGAAAAGAAATAGAGATGTCAAAATCCATTGAGTTGGAAAACCAAAAGAAAAAATAAAGACTGCAGGCAGGGGATAAAATAGTGATAAAATTATAATGAAAAGTCTTTCAAAAACTGAAAAAGTCTTTACATTAAGCTTCAGTCTGATAGCATTTTATGGCAGAGACAAATCTTTGTATCAAATTGTCTCACTGACCTCCTGGGCACACAGAAGAATATATTTTCCTTCTCTTCCTCTTGTATTTAGGTGGAACTAAATGGCATCCAGTCCCATCACTTCATGGGAAATAGATGAGGAAACAGTAGAAACAGTGGCTGACTTTATTTTGGGGGGCTCTAAAATCACTGCAGATGGTGACTGCAGCCATGAAATTAAAAGACACTTACTCCTTGTGAGGAAAGTTATGACTAACCTAGACAGCATATTAAAAAGCAGAGACATTACTTTGTCAACAAAGGTCTGTCCAGTCAAGGCTATTGTTTTTCCTGTGGTCATGTATGGATGTGAGAGTTGGACTGTGAAGAAAGCTGAGCACTGAAGAATTGATGCTTTTGAACTGTGGTGTTGGAGAAGACTCTTGAGAGTCCCTTGGGCTGCAAGGAGATCCAACCAGTCCATTCTGAAGGAGATCAGCCTGGGATTTCTTTGGAAGAAATGATGCTAAAGCTGAAACTCCAGTACTTTGGCCACCTCATGCGAAAAGCTGACTCACTAGAAAAGACTCTGAATCCGGGAGGGATTGGGGGGAGGACAAAAAGGGGACAACAGAGGATGAGATGGCTAGATGGCATCACTGATGGCATCACTCACTCTATGGACGTGAGTCTGAGTGGACTCCGGGAGTTGGTGATGGACAGGGAGGCCTGGCGTGCTGCGATTCATGGGGTGGCAAAGAGTCGGACATGACTGAGCGACTGAACTGAACTGAAAAGACTAATTCTAGATTAAAGAGGCCAGAGTATAAATGACCATGTGGAACAATGATCTGCAAACAGCTGCAACTGTGAAAAAGTGAAAACCATATCTTTACTGATTTCTAAGCACCTAGATTTTAATGTTGTTTTTCATAGTTGTTAGTATAGTACGAATAAATGTAATAGTGTACTGAGACAGATAATCAAAAGATAAGTCACACCAAGACATATCCCTACAAAGAAGATGCCAAAACCAGATCACATACAAAGGAATTTTTTTTTAATTCATAGTAGCCTACCTCTTCAATAGCACCATAAAATGAAAATATTGAAGGAAAATAAAATTGAACCATTATTTTAATATTTATCAGAGTTAATATACATATTTAGCGATGGGGGAGCCTGGTGGGCTGCAGTCTCTGGGGTCGCACAGAGTCAGACACAACTGAAGTGACTCAGCATTAGCATTGGTAAAGTAATGTTTTAACATAAAAATTCCCAGAAATGTTTACTATACATGTATTCTTTTTGAAAGATTTTTAAAAGATACAGTACTGTAAGAAGAAAAATGAATAGAAAAATAATTAAATGTTATATTGCAAGTAAGAATTAAAAATCTGATTTGTAACTAAAAAAGGGATGACAGTACAATCCTAAAACTCTTCACAATGGCAACATTGCCGAAAGAATTCCTTTGGGTGAAACAATAGACATTGATAGAAAAAACATATAATTATGGGTCTCAAAACCAACAGGTAATTTTCTGGCTAGCATAAATATTTGTCATAGCTAATGAGAGAAAAATTTAAAAACCAGAAGCATGGTAAATAATGGTGATCCAAAATTACAGAAACAAGTCATAGAAAAACTGAAATTACAGCAAACAGGTTAAACAAACTTACTCAATTTGAATTTTTAAAAAACAAATCAAACCTGAAAAAAACACAGAAGAACCTTAAACAAGCTCATTACAGCTCTTCTCTGTCCCGCAGATGTGGTCATCATTTTTCAATCACCAATGCCATGGCCACTCTGATACCAGTTATACTGTTGGCCAGGTGCTTATCTTTATACTCTTCTATCTTCTACTTTCTTTCCACTTTCCTTTTAAATTTCTTCCCCTTTTGAATCCTAGATCCTGTATCACCTTTCATTCTCTAAATTTTCTCTTATAGTCCCATGCTTTTATTTCAACTGAGTCTACTTTCACAGCCAGCAATAGCCAATTTGGTCAGGAAACCAACTGGGTTTTTCTGGGAGTGGCTGTCAGGTTTTGGTCTTACCTAAGGAAACAACCATTCAGAGCACCAGAACTGGAATTAGAAGAGAAATAGACATTTCAGTCCTACAGCTTAATAGATGGATGAAACTAATCAAAGTAACTGCTTTAAAGTTTCATTTTTCTTTCATATTTAAAAAGGATTAATAATAACAAATCTCATGAGTCAACTACATGTAAAACTCTTATCTCAGTGCCTAGATTATCAAATATCTAATATTCCCAATAATTTTAATATTTAACTTCAAACATAAACTATCAAAACAATAGACTGTTTCCACATTGGGAAAGGAGTATGTCAAGACTGTATATTGTCATCTGCTGATTTAACTTCTATGCAGAATACATCATGAGAAATCCCGGGCTGGTGAAGCACAAGCCGGAATAAAGACCAGAATCAAGAAAATAACAATAACCTCAGATATGCAGATGACACCACCCTGATGGCAGAAAGCGAAGAAGAACTAAAGGGCCTCTTGATGAAAGTGAAAGAGGAGAGTGAAAATGTTGGCGTAAAACTCAACATTCAGAAAACTAAGATTATGGCATCTCATAACTTCATGGCAAATAGAAGGGGAAACAATGGAAACAATGAAAGACTTTATTTGGGGGGGCTCCAAAATCACTGCAGATGGTGACTGCAGCCATGAAATTAAAAAACGCTTACTCCTTGGAAGAAAATCTATGACCAACATAAAGTGAAAGTGAAAGTGAAGTTGCTCAGTCATATCAGACAGCTTGTGACCCTGTGGACTGTAGCCTACCAGGCTCCGATGTCCACAAGATTTTCCAGGCAGTAGTACTTGAGTGGATTGCCATTTCTTTCTCCAGGGGATCTTCCCAACCCAGGGATCGAACCCAGGTCTCCTGCATTGTAGACAGACGCTTTACCATCTGAGCCACCAGGGAAGTCCTGCATACTCAGCACAGTAAAAGGCAGAGACATTACTTTGCTGACAAAAGTCCATCTGGTTTTTTCAGTAGTCATGTATGGATATGAGAATTATACCATAAAGAAGGCTGAGCACTGAAGAACTGATGCTTTTGAACTGTGGTGTTGGAGAAGATTCTTGAGAGTCCTTTGGACTGCAAGGAGCTCAAACCAATAAATCCTAAAGGAAATCAGTCCTGAATATTCATTGGAAGGACTGATGCTGAAGCTGAAACTTCAATACTTTGGCCACGTGATACAAAGAACTGACACACTGGAAAAGACCCTGATGCTGAGGAAGACTGATGCAGGAAGAGAAGGGGATGGCAGAGGATGAGATGGTTGGATGGCATCACTGACTTGATAGACATGAGTCTGAGTGCTCCAGGAGTTGGTGATGGACAGGAAGGCCTGGCATGCTGCAGTCCATGGGGTCACTGAGTCAGACACAACTGAGCAACTGAACTGACCGACTGATTTTTTTCTGGATTCTATAATGCTTCAAGTTTCTAAAACAGTCAGAAATCTTTCCAACCAATATACTGAGATGTTCAAGGTAAATGGTTGGTGTTTAGCCTTAAACTTTGAAATTCTTTTTATCTTTTAATAAAATTAGACAATGTATAATGACCTTAAACTATTTTTGAAGTCTACTAAAATTTAACCACCAACATAAATATGATATTTCAAAGTGAATAAGCAAAATAAAATGTTATCTACACAGATTTCACTATGGTGATCAATATATATTTTCAAAAACAACACAATTTTGAATAGTATAGTTTCAGTTCAGTTCAGTTGCTCAGTCGTGTCCGACTCTTTGCGACTCCATGAATTGTAGCACGCCAGGCCTCCCTGTCCATCACCAACTCCTGGAGTTCACTCAAACTCACGTCCATCAAGTCAGTGATGCCATCCAGCCATTTCATCCTCTGTCATCCCCTTCTCCTCCTGTCCCCAATCCCTCCCCGCATCAGAGTCTTTTCCAATGAGTCAACTCTTCGCATAAGGTAGCTAAAGTACTGGAGTTTCAGCTTTAGCATCATTCCGTCCAAAGAAATCCCAGGGCTGAGCTCCTTCAGAAGGGACTGGTTGGATCTCCTTGCAGTCTAAGGGATGGACTCTCAAGAGTCTTCTCCAACACCACAGTTCAAAAACATCAATTCTTTGGTGCTCAGCTTTCTTCACAGTCCAACTCTCACATCCATATATGACCACAGGAAAAATCATGGCCTTGACTAGACGGACCTTTGTTGGCAACGGTATGTCTCTGCTTTTGAATATGCTATCTAGGTTGGTCATAACTTTTCTTCCAAGGAGTAAGTGTCTTTTAATTTCATGGCTGCAGTCACCATTTGCAGTGATTTTGGAGCCCAAAAAAAGAAAAGTCTGACACTGTTTCCACTGTTTCTCCATCTATTTCCCATGAAGTGATGGGAATATAGTTTAGGATGCTATAAAGCTTTATTCTAGTGAGATGCATATATGTGTCCCAGCTTATACACCCAGAACTATTTTTAATACTAGAATAATACTTGAGAAGAAAATATAAGACATAAATCTAATCTCAATAAATTCAAGACTGAGTCTGAGAAAGAATGTGTGATGATTTATAAAGTGGGGGACTGTGTAATCTTCATCTTAAACTGTGGATCCTTTCAAGTTTATTTCTCCACTATATAATATGTGCAGGCCTGGTGGCTCAGAAGTAAAAAGTCTTTGTGCAATGCCGGAGACCTTGGTTTGATCCCTGGGTCAGGAAGATCCCCTGGAGAAGGAAATGGCAACCCACTCCACTATTCTTGCCTGGAGAATTTCTTGGACAGAGAAGCCTGGTGGGCGACAATCCATGAGATCACAAAGAGTTGGACATGACTGAGCAACTAACACACTATATAATATTTAGAATTCATGGAGGAGAAAATATAGCATGATTTTTATCAGACTCGATGCCATTCTACTGTTTGGGAGAGAAAATTAAAATTAACTAAAATTTTCATGAAAACTTCAAGACATCTGAGTTTGGAATATCTCTTTCTAACATGTAACTTCATAAGCTGACAGAGCTTGTCCAAAAGTTCTTGTCTGAGTGCCAAGAGAACAAAGGTCATAGATGTAACAGCAGAGAGAAGCGTGAAATAAGATAAAGATGGTTACTACAGTGTGCTGAACACAAAATCTCATATACTGGGTATTCTTGGTTCCAATTTAGAGGAAACATCCCCTAATTAAATCCCAACACCTTACTGATAATTTAAGTCAGAGAAACAAGTTTTACAGGGCCTGTCTCAGCTCTGGTTTCCCCCCCAAAAGCATATCTAACACAAAGGTGTCTGTGTGCGAAATTTATTTGGGAACGTGATCACAAGTAACAGGAGAGAGCAACAGAGGAATGAAACAAGGAAGAAAAGAAAGAGCGCCCACACAAGGATACAGTCGTTCACAATGACGGAGAGCAGCTTAGTCCCTCCGCGGTCATCTGAGAAGCTTAAGCAGTATGTCAAGGAACCCCCTGTTCAGTTGTGGGGAAAAAGTGGGGAGACACCTATATGCACTTATATGCTTCTGCTGCCACATCTAGTTTGTACATGCAAGAGTGCAAAGGAGTTCCCATAAGTCTCCTGTGATGTGGCATCAGAGAAGATCCGAACCAGGAAGGCAGGCACTCAGTTCACGTCAGAGACTCTGAGATGTCCTGGCAAGGTGCCATTAGGTTCACCTGCACGAAAACACTGAAAGCCTACAAACTACTTCTGCAGCCATGGTTGGAATAGAAGGTACAGTCAGAGGATTTTAAATGATGCATGAAAGGCCTCTGTATTAATCATCTTCCACAGAGGAAATGCATGATATTCCCATAAGCAAATTACTTTGCAAATTTGTCAAGTCAGGAACAGTGTTATGTTTGGAGAGTTCTGTAACTCAGGCAATTATTTGGAGCTGAGAGGTGGATGTTTTAAGACATAACTCTTAGTACTTGGATTTTCAGTATTATCATTTTTGGAGAATACCAATAAAATGGATTTCATTCTCTAGTCTTTAACTGAACAACATATAACTTTAAGCAACTTTATTAAACCAGTCTTCAGTCTGAGTTGGTCCCACATGTTAATTTATTAAATGACTTTGTATTTTCACTGACACTTTCTTCCACACTGTTAATCTACATCAACATACTTGATACTGAATAGTCTATGTCAATTTCATTTCTGAATCACCCAGGAGCTTGGAGCAAAGTAGCAACCAAGGACTAGCAAGAGGAAGAGTTACACAAATAAAGAGAAAGACAAACAAGACCAAACATTTATCCCAAATGCTTCAGTTTCACAATAATATAAACAGAAACATGTTAATCTGTTCTCAAGTATAAATAATACCAATAGACCATTCAATACCTCACAAATGCAATTTGCGAAACAATTTCACAACAATAAAGGAGGAAAACAAGTTTATCACAGCATGTTTCATATTTCAAAACAAGTAAGTTGCTGAGACTTTAAGAAAGGCAATTCAAAAGACTTAAGTCTACATGGGAGAAATGAAATCAGTTCAGCTCTCCAAGAAAAATAATAGTGATCCTATTTATTAGGCTTTATGATACCTTTTAAAAATCAAAAGGAATTCTAAATATTTCTCCTCACTCCCCATCTTAGTAAAAAGACAATGATTGGTTAAATGGAAAAAATGCATATATTCATATTAACTTGAAAAGCAAAATGAATTCAGTGAAATAATAGTTACTATCATTATTACTGATGATTGACAACATTGGCATACTTTTGGTGAGAATTCAGCAAATATTATCTATTTGCAATCCAAAAATATGTCTACAAATCCTTTGTTAACTCTTCTCTAATGGAGAGAAGAGGTTTATTTTTCCTCCCCTAGAATTTGTGCTAGCTTATGTCTGCTTTAACCAGTGAAGAACAGAAGTGGCTTATGCCAGATCCAGGCCTACCATTTGAAGGAGATTGCCAGTTTCTGCCTTGCATATGAGAGGAGGTTCAGGACATTTACAGGAGGCAGGGATCAAGACCATCCCCAAGAAAAAGAAATGCAAAAAGGCAAAATGGTTGTCTGAGGAGGCCTTACAAATAGCTGAGAAAAGAAGACAAGTGAAAGGCAAACGAGAAAAGGAAAGATATACCCATGTGAATGCAGAGTTCCAAAGAATAGCAAGGAGAGATAAGAAAGCCTTCCTCAGGGATCAGTGCAAAGAAATAGAGGAAAACAATAGAATGGGAAAGACTAGATATCACTTCAAGAAAATTAGAGATACGAAGGGAACATTTCATGCAAAGATGGGCACAATAAGGGACAGAAATGGTATGGACCTAACAGAAGCAGAAGATATTAAGAAGAGGTGGCAAGAATACACAGAACTATACAGAAAAGATCTTCATGACTCAGATAACCATGACGGTGTGATCATTCACCTAGAGCCAGATATGCTGGAATGTGAAGTAAAGTGGACCTTAAGAAGTATCACTACAAACAAAGCTAGTGGAGGTGATGGAATTCCAGTGGAGCTATTTCAAATCCTAAAAGATGATGTTATGAAAGTGCTGCAATCAATATGCCAGCAAATTTGGAAAACTCAGCAATGGCCACAGGACTGGAAAAGGTCAGTTTTCATTACAATCCCAAAGAAACACAATGCCAAAGAATGCACAAACTACTGCACAATAGCACTCATCTCACACAATAGCAAAGTAATGTTGAAAATTCCCCAAGCCAAGCTTCAACAGTACATGAATGGTGAACTTCCAGATGTTCAAGCAGGACTTAGAAAAGGTGGAGGAAGCAGAGATCAAATTGCCAACATCTGTTGGTGCATCAAAAAAGCAAGAGTTTCAGAAAAACATCTATTTCCTCTTTATTGACTATGCCAAAGTCTCGGACTGTGTGGATCACAACAAACAGGAAAATTCTTAAAGAGATGGGAATACCAGATCACCTTTCCTGCCTTCTGAAAAATCTGTATTCAGGTCAAGAATCAACAGTTAGAACTGGACATGGAACAGACTGGTTCCAAATAGGAAAAGGAGTATGTAAAGGCTGTATATTGTCATCCTGCTTATTTAACTTCTATGCAGAGTACATCATGAGAAATACCAGGCTGGATGAAGCACAGTTGGAATCAAGATTTCCAGGAGAAATATCAATAACCTCAGATATGTAATGACACCACCTTAATGGCAGAAAGTGAAGAACTAAAGAGCTTCTTGATGAAAGTGAAAGAGGAGAGTGAAAATGTTAGCTTAAAACTCAACATTGAGAAAACTAAGATCATGGCATCCGGTCCCATTATTTCATGGCAAATAGATGGGGAAACAGTGGAAACAGTGTCAGATTTTATCTTTTTGGGTCCAAAATTAATGCAGATGGTGACTGCAGCCATGAAATTAAGACACTTGCTCCTTGGAAGAAAAGTGATGGCCAACCTAGATAGCATATTAAAAAGCAGAGACATTACTCTGCCAGCAAACGTCCATCTAGTCAAAGCTATGGTTTTTCCAGTAGTCATGTATGGAAATGAGATTTGGACTATAAAGAAAGCTGAGTGCTGAAGAACTGATGCTTTTGAATTGTTGTGTTAGAGAGACTCTTGAAAGACCCTTGAACAGCAAAGAGATCCAACCAGTCCATCCTAAAGGAAATCAGTCGTAAATATTCATTGGAAGGACTGATGCTGAAGCTGAAACTCCAATACTTTGGCCACCTGATGCAAAGAACTGACTCATCTGAAAAGGCCCTGATGCTGGAAAAGACTGAGGGCAAGAGGAAAAGGGGACAACAGAGAATGAGATGGTTGGGTGGCATCACCGACTCAATGAACAAGAGTTGGAGTAAGTTCTGGGAGTTGGTGATGGACAGGGAGGCCTAGCATGCTGCAGTCCATGCAGTCACAAAGAGTCGGACACAACTGAACAAACTGAATATGCCAGATACAGGCCTATCATTTAAAGTGGACCTCCAGTTTCTGCCTTGCATATGAGAGCACTGAGCCACCACACAAGATATTCATTTGACTTGCTTGAAAGACTACAGGGAGGAGTCCTGAACTATAGAAGAGAAAGAGGTGTCCAGTTGTCCCCACCAAGACACCAATGAAGCCATCCTGTATGCTCCAGATAGACTGAGTCTCCATTTAAGTATCACTAGGTAGCTCTCATCAATCTAGATGGTACAAAAGAATGCCCTGCAGAGTGCTTGATTTTTTGATCCACGAAGTCATAAGATATAATAAAAGTTGTCAGCCAGTAAGTGTTGGGATAGTCTGTCATTCAGCAATAGATAGTGAGAACAGACAGACAGCTCTTTTTTCCCTACATCTGGCTAATCTAAAAACTAGCTACTTCAACATAACACAGCAAAGGAAGTTATTCCCATTGTTATTGTATGTTTCATATGTATGACTTGCCTCCATTCTTTGGATATTCTTATTCAATGGATCTAGAACAGAGTCTAGAAGTACTAGCACATCTTATATTTTAACATGAAAAACCTCCTTTGAAGAAATTCCCTCTGAAACAAGAGTGATAGTTACCTAGTCTCTGCTTGAACATTCAAATGATAGGGATACAGCCATCTCAAAAAGCAAACCCAGTGTTAATTATGGAAAGGCTTTTGCTGAGGGCAGAGGAGAATGATTCATAGGTCAAGTGTCTCTGGAAAATTCTATGGCTGGAATTCATGAGCCACTTAGGCTCTTCTATTCATCGATTAACTGCATCACATGCTTCCTTTGATCCAGCTTTGAACTGAGACTTTTTATTAAAAGTCATAAAAGAAAGAATCCATTTGGCTCAGTTTATCTATCTTTGGGCAGAACAATTTAGGCTAAGCCTTGTCATAGCCAATTGACTAGCCTAGAGTCTGTTGTCCCTAGCTAAAATGCCCACCCTGGTCCAATCAGCTGTGGCCATAGAATTAGGTCACATACTTCAGACCATGACTATGTATGGTGGTACAGGGTCAGACAATCTCCAAGAAGGAAATAAGTAAGGAAACCAGTAATGTGAAGCATAGCTAATGTATTTTCTTTGTGCATGCAAGTCTTTCATGTTTGAAAAGTTGTATTCATCAAACATACCCCATCATCTACTCATCTCCAGTTGTTATCATCAGGTTTCAGGCAGAAGATAAAAACCACACAAGTTATTTTCATAGAATTTAATTAAAAGAATCATAACCCAGGCATTAGAAAACTGAAAAGGCAAAAGGTAACACTAAGGTCTTTGCTGGTACTGATACCTCAAGAACTTGAAAGAGAGGACTTAAGAGACTAGGCCACACACCTCTGACGAGGCGCCCTGAATATTGCTAAATTAGTGCAACAACAGAACTAAAACAAACAAACAAATAAAATCTCACAGAGCTATTACTTCATTTGTTCAGGCCACTATCCCTATCACAGATACGGTGACAACCATGATACACTGTAAATTTCTGTTCAGTGAACAACAGGAGCTGCTTTTTCATATGAACTTACTTGTACTAGGTTTTACCCAACATTTGTTTAGATAGTTGACTATTTTAATTCAGATGTTAGATTACAGTTTATCCACAAACATTTTATACTTTGTCTTGATCATTTTACTGAGTTTTTTTCCCTTTGTTTTCATCTCTGTCATCCAAATAATTACTGTGTTCCCGAACTTAATTCAGAGCAACATTTCAAGTCACCCTTTACAGAAAACCACTTTTCCATATCTAATCGCAAAAAGTGTTTGATAACTTAAGAAAAGATTCTACCCAGTCAAATGATTCTAAATAAACACTTCCATTTGGATAATTAACAAAACTTGTTACTGATAATTTCCTACTAGACAGAGTACTCAGTTCAGTTCAGTCACTCAGTCGTGCCCGACTCTTTGCGACCCCATGAATCGCAGCATGCCAGGCCTCCCTGTCCATCACCATCTCCCGGAGTTCACTTAAACTCATGTCCACCAAGTCGGTGATGCCATCCAGCCATCTCATCCTCTGTCATCCCCTTCTCCTCCTGCCCCCAATCCCTCCCAGCATCAGAGTCTTTTCCAATGAGTCAATTTGTCACATCAGGTGGCCAAAGTACTGGAGTTTCAGCTTTAGCATCATTCCTTCCAAAGAACACCCAGGGTTGATCTCCTTTAGGATGGACTGGTTAGATCTCCTTGCAGTCCAAGGGACTCTCAAGAGTCTTCTCCAACAACACAGTTCAAAAACATCAATTCTTCGGCACTCAGCTTTCTTCACAGTCCAACTCTCACATCCATACATGACCACAGGAAAAACCATAGCCTTGACTAGACGGACCTTAGTCGACAAAGTAATGTCTCTGCTTTTCAATATGCTATCTAGGTTGGTCATAAGTTTCCTTCCAAAGAGTAAATGTCTTTTAATTTCATGGCTGCAATCACCATCTGCAATGATTTTGGAGTATTAAAGTGGAATTATTTTTGTTACCAAAGTGACTGTATTCTTTACTTTTTGGTTTTAACAATTCAAAAATTAATGAGGGCCTATCTGTACTAGATACTGTATGTGCAAGTGATTTGAGTTTCAGTTTATTAATCAGTAAAAAAAAAAAAAAAGAAAGCAGCACTTCTCACAGTTTAGGTATTGAAGTATGGATGAAATGTTCAAATTTTTAGCCAATATACAATTTCCTGTTTTTATTAATACTATGATCATATATTAAGTAATAGACATTGCAGAAACAAAACTGGCTATGATGTGATTCTTGTCCCCAAGAATACAGTCTCATGTAAACTGAAAGACTGTTCCCTTCTCTGAGTCATATTCTCACAAACTCCTTAGAAGTCTTCAACTTAGGCATTTTAATTAGTACTACCACAGTAATCACCCTCCATTCCTAGAACAACCATAACAAATTATTTTTCCAGTCATATTGGGATGAGACTGAGGACAACTGCTCTCTGATCCACACATCTATGAAATCACTGGCCTGACCCTGAGAAACAGCTGTCCACGATTAGGAGTTTGGGGGTGCAACATAATGATTCAACATTTGTACATATTGCAAAATGATCACCACAATACACATCCCCAAACACACATGCAGTAAGGAGAAGCTATACCTGAAGCTGATTCAGAAAACTACCCCTTTAATAGGCTGTTACCTAGAGTCCAAGGAGAATGTGCCTTGAGAAACATCACCGTGAACCTGCTGAGGATCCACCACTCACAAATACAGGAACCATCACCCGCTCAGAGCTCATCCACTGCAGGCAGGTGATCAAACTCCGGAGGAGCTGGGTCCAGTGGACAGGATTATTGTGGAGGCCAACAACCCGGCCTACCCACCAAACCAAACTGGATGGAGGAGGGGCTGAAGCACTGGCCAAGTCGGATCTCAAATTTCCTGAACCCTCAGGAGAGGGGACCAAGTCCACATTCCATCAGGAAATCCAACAGCCCTCTGGTACTGTGAGCTCACCAGGGAGTAAAGCATGCTCTGCTTGTTTAAGTCCCCTAACAAGCACAATCGGCTGTACCTGAGGACACAGTCTTTCACTGATGGCGAAGCAGAGGACACTGACAAGGGTGAGGTGCCTGCCCGCCAGAAGCTGGAGTAGTGGACCAGCTCCCCCGCTGAGGGGTACAAGTGGGATACGGCCGAGGTCCGCACACTGGCGCTCTGGGCTGGCCAGCACCAATCCCATCACCCTCACAGAGCCACCAAGTGTGCACTACCTGAGGAGATGAAGGGCAGCGAGATGGCTGGCTTCCAGTGAGCCAGCAAAGCCAGGGCACAGCACAAGAGAGCATGTGCGACGTGTGCCTCCACATTCGGGTGTGACCCTGCGGGTGAACAATGCGCAGAGCCAACTGGCGCCGCCTCCACGCTCAGCACTGACCCGCCGCATCAACTCCCAGAGCCCGACTTCCGGGTCCAGAGCCCACAAAAGGATCAGCATCTCTCATTTCTTGAACAGGAGGAGAGTCTTAGAGGTCTCTCAAGTGGCCGGCACCCTCATATCTGTCGTGAAAACACATCAAGTCTTTGACTTCACGGCCAAGGGAGCGCCTTGCGGGTAGCTGGGCCTTCCCTCGGAGCAGGTCTGACCGCTCACGGACTCAGTGCACAGATCCACTCTACCCCAGTAGCAGCCCCGACCGGGTCATGGGGTTGATCCACAAGCGCAAAGGCCTGATGGTGGCATCCCAGCCCCGGAAAAGTGACAGAACAGATTGCCGGCGATCTCCTGCAGCCTCTCCCCACAGGCAGGACCCGGCGCAGCAACCACGTGCAACCGACTCACTGCCCCGAGCCCTGTGTTCCCCTCCAGACACCTCGCTAGGCTGTTCTGACGCCACGATGCTCCGTCTGACAGGTTTCTCGGGCCTGCTCTGTGCCATCACTCAAAGTGAACACCTGATGTCAGTTCTTATATTAATTTCAAAATTACAGAGAGAAGAGAAATGTGCTTGCCGCATGGACTTATTTGGCCTGGGTGGAGTGAGGGAGTGGGGATGTGACACTCAATATTATTTTTTTTTTCACATCTTCAGAAGAAAACTCAAATGTCTCCTCAAATTTCAGAGTAACTACATTATAAGGTTAAAAAAAGGAGAGTTCTATAGAAATGATGTTCATTTATAACAGGATATAACCTATAACACAATATATTTTTCCTCAGTCTTGTTTTAATGTATTCTTTAGCATGTCTATAACTTTTGTCTTTAAGATCATAAGCATTCTTTTGCTCTCTTCAACAATTTAAGAAACAAATAAGGTGTCTTCATAGAAGTGATTTTGTTTTTTTTAATTCTTGCACTTTGCTTTTTTTAAGGATTCAGATAACTCTTGTGAGCTCAGTCACTAATCCTCTAAAACCTTTAAATAGAATGTAGTAATTGTGGTTAAAAAAAAAAAAAGACACATAGCTAACTACAGAGTTAACTTGAATATTCCAGATTTGCATCTGTTGTGGGCCTCACTGGCAAAATGTGAGCCTGTAAGTCACACACATTAAATGTAGGAAATACCTAACCCACAGATGACTGGGGAGTTCTTTAAGTGCATGCTAAATATGTTTTATAGCTTGTTTTTTGTGAGGAGTAGACAAAACATAATAATAAAAGTAGCCATGGGTAGGACTTCAGCATTTAGTTTTTCCTTTATTAACTCAGTCTTTTAGTCTTCATCAAAATGAAGTAGGAGTTTAAAATAGTACAGCCACTTTGGAAACAGTTTGGCAGCTTCACAAAATGTTAAACAGAGTTACCATATGAAGGCAAAATTTCTAGCTGAAGCAATTTCACTCCCAGGATTCTACTCAAGAGAAATAAAAACATATGTCCACATAAAAACTTGTACACAAATGTTCATAGCAGAATTATTCATAGTAGTTAAAATGGAAACAATCCAAATGTCCATCAACTGATGAATATATAAACAAAATGTAATTTATGTATGCAATGAATATTATTTGGCTACAAAAAGGAATGAAGTATTGATGTCATAACATAGGAGAACCTTGAAAACATTAGAATAAGTAAAAGAAACCAGTCACAAAAGACCATACTATTGTATGATTCCATTTATAGGAAATATATAACATAAGCAAATCTATATTGAAAGATAGCAGATTAGAGGGTTGGGGTTGAGAGAAAAGACACGGGTGGTGAACAGTGACTGCTAATGGCTACAGTGTTTCTTGGAGGTAATAAAAATGTCCTAAAATGAGATTAGGGTCATCCTTGCACAGTACTATAGATATACTAAAAACTATCCAATTGTGTATTTTAGATGGGTGAATTTTGGTATATATATATGTAAAAGATACATAAATAATACTGCTTAAAAAACAAAAAAAAAAAAAACCCTTTGACTAAGGTGCCATTCTCCTTTATAAATGGAGACTCAGAAGATAATTGTCTGTTGAAGTTTCAAATTCCAGAATTTGCTAAAACAGAACTCAACCTCTTTGTTCAAGTCTAATGCTATTTGAAGTCTAATCCTATTTCCACTATATGAGCATTTGCCTCATAACATGGGAGCTAAAGCTTATTACAGAGGCTTCTTGGGTATTGGAGGAGCTTATAAACATTATCTGTGAGGAAAAGTTAAGGGGGTTAAAGATGATAGAAAGACAATTACAGTAACATTTAATGATTTGTAGTAATGTTCTGTGGATAAAAAGGTAGAATCATTTTGTTTTACTGCAAAAGACAAAACTAGATTCAAAGAGCATAAAGCTTGGGACTAGAGTACCATAAGGTTTAAAACGAACTTTACAGTAATAAAAATCTGATGTAAAACAGCCTACCTAATGCTGGGAATCATACATCTTTAATCCTCAGTGGATTCATCTTATATAATATTCTACATTATTCTAAAATAAATAGAGTTGTTCCTGGGTGTGTGAGTGTGCTCAGGTGCTTCAGTTGTGTCTGACTCTTTGTGACCCCGTGAATTCTAACTGCCAGGGTCCTCTGTCCATGGGGATTCTCTAGGCAAAAATACTGGAGTGGGTTGCTGTGGCCTCCTCCAGGGGATCTTCCCAACCCAGGGATCGAACTAGCATCTTTTCTGTCTCTTGCATTGGAAGGCAGGTTCTTTACACTAGCGCCACTGGGTTCTTTAGTAAACATCTAATAGATACGAAGAATGCTTAATGACAGGCTCCACACTTGCTCTCCCAGGACTCTAAGTGAAAGAGTCCAGACTGGAGATAAACTGCTACCCCCAGATATCAGAGGTCATTTTTTCCTGCTAATATGCTCAAGAGAGCACACAGGTGACCCTGACCAAAATAATGACATGACGGTTCTCTCTTATAGAGATCTGTGCAGCCCCCCATGTATACTATGGTATAAGAAATGAAGCGCCAGTCTATGTTCAATACAGGATACAGGATGCTTGGGGCTGGTGTACGGGATGATCCGGGGAGATGGTGTGGGGTGGGAGGTGGGAAGGGGCTTTGGTATTGGGAGATCACGTACACCTGTGGCTGACTCATGTCAATGTATGGCAAAACTAATATAGTATTGTAAAATAGAATAAAGTATTAAACAAAAAAATTAAAAATAAAAAAAAAGAATTCACAGAGACATAGTGGAAACTATCTTATTGCTACATTTCAACTGATAAAGCTTCATTAGAAAAAAGCCACACATTAAGTCTAGGAAATATCAAGAAACCCACAGGAATTGCAGATTCCTTAAGATACATGTTATTTATTTTACTGTTCGGTTTCTGGAAGGACTTAGACAAAAGAAAATGATCATGAGGGAAAGAAGAGAGAAAACTTTGACTACAACATGAAGATGATCTCACCTTCTACTTTACAAATAGAAATGAACCTACTCTAATTCCTGTTGCAGGCACAAACAACTTATCCTCATGCATTCCATTCTTGCCTCCCATATATACGAATCAAATTTCTTCCTCTTGTTGAAAACTAATCCTTTTATGTTCTGATGACATGAATCATTCTCTCTCAAAGGAATTCTTTATTTCCTCTATTTCCATCTTCTCTTCTGGTGACTTTTTTCCCATCATATACAAAAATTCTAAAGTTTATTTCTCTAAGGAGGAAAAAAAAATCCTCTTCATTTCTATGTCCCTTCTCAGCTGAGCTACTTGACAATAGTCTTCACTTGTCTTCTCTTCATTTTATTTCATCTCTTATACCAATCACCAATAAATTCTGAATTTTTTTAACAAAATCTCTTTCCTAACAATTGTTTCTTCCTTTGATTTTATAAAACCTGATTCCTTCTCTACTTCTGGTATATTTCTTATGTCTTTTTTTCTGATTTTTTTCTTCTCCACCAGCCCATGAGAAAGTGATGATTGCTTCCAGTTTTATCCCCACCCAACAGACTGCCTCTGTTCTGCCCATCAAATCTGCTCCTTATCTTTACCAATAGCATGGCCATCCACCCAACCGGCCCAAACTTATAAGAGAAATCACTAATATGAAAAATAAGAAATAATAAGGGAAAATAACCATTGGAATGGAAAAATTAACACCAAAAGAGATTATTTGCAGACCTCTAATCAAATAATTTGAATATCTGCCTGAAATGTACAATTTCCGAGTGTAATACAGGCTGACAATATTTGACTCTATTATCAATAAATGCTATTTTTTACAGAAGATAAAAGTAAAATATACCACTAAGAAAGAGGGGGGGACATTTTGCCCAAATAATTTGAGAAGAATTTCAGCAGAAAATTCTATCAAACTTTCAATAACCACTATTTCAAATGCTTTATGAATTGTTCTAAAACACTGAACAGGGCTTCTCTGGTGGTCCAGTGGATAAGAATCTGCCTGCTAATGCAGAGGACATGGGTTCGATCCCCAGTCTGGGCAGATTCCACATGTTGTGGAGCAACTAAGCCCGTGCTCCACACCTATAAAGCCCACTCATCCCAGAGCCCGTGCTCCACAACCTGAGAAGCCACCGCAATGAGCAGCTGGAGCACCACAATGAAGAGTGGCTGCCCCTTGGCACAGCTAGAGAAAAGCCCAAGCAAAGCAATGAGGACCCAACGCAGCTAAAAAGACATAGAATAAAACACTGAAGAGGAAGGGAAACGTTCTAATTTTTCATGAAATACCACACTGATCATTGGAAAACAATCCCAGGGCTGTCTTCACAATGAAGGCCCACTATCAGAAAAGGTACTTTTGAGCCTTGTCTCAGATAGGGGGAAGGTCATTCCTCAAACTGTAGGTCTCTGTAGGGGCTTTCCTCTCATCTAAAAGAGAAGAGTTAACAGGGGTCAGGGCTTTAAAAAAATAAGTTGGGAACACTACAGCCAAGGAAGGAAGTGGGCAGGGGCAGCAGGAAGAAAAAGCTTAAAAGCTGTCCCCCTAGAGAAACAATTGTGCAGGCAACAGCCGAGAGACACAGACCCACCAAAAGCCTGAGGTTTCATCTTCAGATTATAGACTGTTTCCCGAGACTTGGACCACAGAGAAGGCTGAGCACCGAAGAACTGATGCTTTCCGATTGTGGTGCTGGAGAAGACTCTTGAGAGTCCCTTGGACTGCAAGGAGATCAAACCAGTCCATCCTAAAGGAAATCAACCTTGAATATTTATTGGAAGGACTGATGCTGAAGCTGTAGCTCCAATACTTTGGCCACCTGATGTGAAGAGCTAACTCACTGGAAAAGACCCTGATGCTGGGAAAGATTGATGGCGAAAGAAAGGGGCAGCAGAGGATGAGATGGTTAGATATCATCACTGACTCAATGGACATGAGTTGAGCAAACACTAGAAGATAGTGGAGGATAAAGGAGCCCTGTGTGCTACAGTCCACGAGATTGCAAAGAGAAACTGAACAACAATCTTCTCCCCTACCTTTTACCTTCACATCAACAGAGCTGCAGAAAAAAGAACTGCCAGACTTTCTCTAAGAAGGAGTATATAGCTGTGAAGCCCAAAGAGAAGGGGAGAGACAAAAACAAGGACAGTGGAGGGATCTGAAGTCTCTGACAGCACACAGCAAACATTAAACCCAGATTTGCATAACTGTTCTTACTGAAAGCCCATCTATCGGTCCCTAGCACCCAATACAAATTCAGCCTCCCACAACATCTTGTAAGAAATGCCAAAAGTCAGGAAAAACAAAAGTCTAGGCAGTCATCAGACTCAGAAGAAATTATCAGACAGGAATTTAAAACAGCTATGATTAGAATGTTAAGGAAAAAACAGACAACATGAAAGAGAAATATATAATATAAAGAGATAGATAGAAACTTTAAGAAAGACACAAAAGGAGATGCTAGAAAGCAAAAAGATAGTAGAATGCCTTTGGTGGGTCCATCAGCAGACTTGATGCAGCCAAGGAAAAAATCCTAATTGGTGAGCTTGCGGACATGTCAATAGAAACTTCCCAAACTGAAATGCAAAGAGAATGGAAGGAAAAAGAAATCAGTACAGAATAGCTAAGAACTGTGGGATAATTTCAAAAGGTGTAATATATGCATGATTTAAATACCAGTAGGATAAGAATGAGAGAATGGAACAGAAGAAATGTTTGATCCAACAGAGAATTTTACAGAATGAATCATAGAAAAGCAACGCACATATCCAGAAGGTGCAGAGAACACTAACTAGGGTAAATACAAAAGAATAAAGAGAAAAACTCCCACACCTAGCATATCACATTCAAACTGCAGAAAATTAAAGACAAAAGAAGCTTCCAAAGAAGCCAGACCTCCCCCACCAAAAAAATCCACATCCCTATAGGGGAACAAAAATAAGAATTACAATGGACTTCACGTCAGAAACCATGCAATCAAGAAAAGAGTGGTAAGAAATATTTAAAGTGTCAAGAAAAATCCACGCAGAGGAATTTCAAATAATTTATACGGATATTCTCAAGGAGGAAAGGTATAACTTCTTGCTCCTCGAGTACTGGCTTTTCATGGTAACTGTTTCCAAAAAGCACATGTGAAAAGAGAGAGGAATGATTTAATAGTGGAGAAACCTGACCAACACTGTCTCAGCTAGGTGACAGGTCATGTTGACAGTATGTATGCACCCTTGGTATAGGTAGTCTTCCTCCCTAAACCAATAATCCCAGCCTAGTCATGAGAAAAACATCACATAAATCCCAACAGAGGCACATTCTACAAAATACGTGGCCAACACTCCTCAAAACTATCAAAGTCAGCAAACACAAGGGAAACCCAGAAACTGCCACAGCCCACAAGGGCCTAAGGAGATGCAACTACCTGTAATATAGTTTCCTGAATGGAATCCAAGAACAGGGCGGGGCGGAGGGGTGGATGACATTAAGTAAAAACTAAAATAATTATCGACTTTACCATGCTAACATTAAGATGTTAATAACAGGGAAAACTGAGTATATCGGAGCCCAGGGCCAGGGGGTGAAGTAGGTAACCCCTCCTAGGGTGGAAGGGTACTTGTGAAAAGTTTGGTAACAAAAGACATGAGTATAAAGATAAGGAATTATAATCTCTTTTCAATATGACATTGACTTAATTTAAAGGTTTCCTTCCCATCTCTTTCATTTTGTCCTTCCCATTTACTTGATTAATGCTATTTTTCCCGTGAAGACTCTCAGAGTATGGATTTTGCAGACTAAATCCTCATGGAGTAGTTCAACATATCATCTGGCTGCTGGATTACCTGTAAACTCAATGCTGGATCCAGATGCCAGATCGGATGTAGGCTCCTGCTTTTGATATGACTCTAGGAAGTGGTACATTCTTTCAACAGAAGACACATATTCAGGTTTCTCTGTTTGGGAGATGTTAGCAGCCACTGATGCTCACTGCCAAGATGTGAAGGAGTTACACAAGGGTGGTATTCTTTGTTTTAGTTGAACATTAAAATGTTCTAAAATCAATTTTATGAAAGTATAATTTACACACAATAAAAATCACCGGCTTTAAATTGCAGGGGGGAAAAAACCTATCTGATAAAATAAAAAATGCATGGTTGTAACAATTCCTTGGGCTTCTGCTATTCTATATGCAGAAGGATAAATTATTGATATCTTCCTTGGTAATCTTTCTTAAAAGCATAGTTTGGTGGTATCTCTCCCATAAACTGAATTAAACTATTTGATGTCTCTCTATTAAAATAAAGTTCAAAGTCCTCGGCCGTGAAGCATTGCCTGATTTGTCCCAAGTCTTTGCTCTCCTTTCCAACTTCAATTTACTCCATTCTTTCCACTTCTTACTAAACTCCAACCACAATAATTTAGCTTCAGGTATATCATGGCATCTGGTCCCATCGCTTCATGGGAAAGAGATGTGGAAACAGTGTCAGACTTTATTTTTTTTTTGGTGGGGGGGGGCCTTAAATCACTGCAGATGGTGACTGCAGCCATGAAATTAAAAGATGCTTACTCCTTGGAGGAAAAGTTATGAGCAACCTAGATAGCATATTCAAAAGCAGAGACACTTTGCTGACGAAGGTCCATCTAGTCAAGGCTATGGCTTTCCAGTAGTCATGTATGGATGTGACAGTTGGACTGTGAAGAAAGCTGAGCACTGAAGAATTGATGCTTTTGAACTGTGGTGTTGGAGAAGACTCTTGAGAGTCCCTTGGACTGCAAGGAGATCCAGCCAGTCCATTCTGAAGGAGAACAACCCTGGGATTTCTTTGGAAGGAATGATGCTAAAGCTGAATCTCCAGTACTTTGGCCACCTCATGCAAAGACTTGACTGATTGGAAAAGACTCTGATGCTGGGAGGGATTGGGGGCAGGAGGAGAAGGGAACGACCAAGGATGAGATGGCTGGATGGCATTACTGACTCAATGGACATGAATCTGAGTGAAATCTGGGAGTTGGTGATGGACAGGGATTCCTGGTGCGCTGCGATTCATGGGGTTGCAAAGAGTCAGACATGACTGGTTGAACTGAACTGATGTTCATGTTCTTCCTATCTTGAGATCTTTTCCCATGTTCTCACTTTTATCTAGAAGATGTTTCCTTCCCTCTCTATATTGCTAATGCCTTTTTCCCTTCATCCTGGTGCGCTGCGATTCATGGGATTGCAAAGAGTCAGACATGACTGGTTGAACTGAACTGATGTTCATGTTCTTCCTATCTTGAGATCTTTTCCCATGTTCTCACTTTTATCTAGAAGATGTTTCCTTCCCTCTCTATATTGCTAATGCCTTTTTCCCTTCAAGTGTTGTCTTTTGGGACCTCTCTTCAAGAAAGCTGTTTGTTACCTTTCAGACTAGGTTAATCCTACTGTTATATGCATTACAACAGCAGGAATTTTTCCTTCATTTAGTTTTTCAACTGCACAGTTACAGGTTTTGATTCAGTTCAGTTGTTCAGTTGTGTCTGATTCTTTGCAAGCCCATGAACTGCAGCACATCAGGCTTCCCTGTCCCTCACCACTTCCCAGAGTCCACCCAAACCCATGTCCATTGTGTCGGTGATGCCATCCAGCCATCTTATCCTCTGTCATCCCCTTCTCCTCCTGCCCTCAATCTTTCCCAGCATCAGGGTCTTTTCAAATGAGTCAGCTCTTCACATCAGGTGGCCAAAGTATTGGAGTTTCAGCTTCAACATCAGGCTCCCCAATGAACACCCAGGACTGATCTCCTTTAGGATGGACTGGTTGGATCTCCTTGCAGTCCAAGGGACTCTCAAGAGTCTTCTCCAACACCACAGTTCAAAAGCATCAATTCTTTGGCGCTCAGCTTTCTTCACAGTCCAACTCTCACATCCATACATGACTACTGGAAAAACCATAGCCTTGACTAGATGGACCTTTGCTGGCAAAGTAAGGTCTCTGCTTTTTAATATGCTAGCTATGTTGGTCATAACTTTTCTTCCAAGGAGTAAGCGTCTTTTAATTTCATGGCTGCAATCACCATTTGCAGTGATTTTGGAGCCCAAGAAAATTAAGTCAGCCACTGTTTCCACTGTTTCCCCATCTATTTCCCATAAAGTGATGAGACCGGATGCTATGATGTTCATTTTCTGAATGTTGAGCTTTAAGCCAACTTTTTCACTCTCTTCTTTCACTTTCATCAAGAGGCTTTTTAGCTCCTCTTCACTTTCTGCCATAAGGGTGGTGTCATCTGCATATCTGAGGTTATTGATATTTCTCCTGGCAATCTTGATTCCAGTTTGTGCTTCCTCCAGCCCAGCATTTCTCATGATGTATTCTGCATAGACGTTAAATAAGCAGGGTGACAATATACAGCCTTGGCACACTCATTTTCCTATTTGGAACCAGTCCATTGTTCCATGTCCAGTTCTAACTGTTGCTTCCTGACCTGTATACAGGTTTCTCAAGAGGCAAGTCAGGTGGTCTGGTATTCCCATCTCTTTCAGAATTTTCCACAGTTTATTGTGATCCACACAGTCAAAGGCTTTGGCATAGTCAATAAAGCAGAAATAGGTGTTTTTCTGGAACTCTCTTGCTTTTTCCATGATCCAGCAGATGTTGGCAATTTGATCTCTGGTTTCTCTGCCTTTTCTAAAGCCAGCTTGAACATCTGGAAGTTCACAGTTCACATATTGCTAAAGCCTGGCTTGGAGAATTTTGAGCATTGCTTTACCAGCGTGTGAGACAAGTGAAATTGTGTAGTAGTTTGATCATTCTTTGGCATTACCATTCTTTGGGATTGGAATGAAAAAGGAGCTTTTCTAGTCCTGTGGCCACTGCTGAGTTCTCCAAATTTGCTGACATATTGAGTGCAGCACTTTCACAGCATCGCATCATCTTTTAGGATTTGAAATAACTCAAATGAAATTCCATCACCTCAACTAGCTTTGTTCATAGTGATGCTTCCTAAGGCCCGTTTGACTTCACATTACAGGATGTCTGGCTCTAGGTGAGTGTGAGTAATCACACCTTCATGATTATCTGGGTCGTGAAGATCTTTTTTTGTATAGTTCTTCTGTGTAGTCTTGCCACCTCTTCTTAATATCTTCTGCTTCTGTTAGGTCTATACCATTTCTGTTCCTTATTGTTGTCATCTTTGCATGAAATGTTCCCTTGGTATCTCTAATTTTCTTGAAGAGGTCTCTAGTCTTTCCCATTCTATTGTTTTCGTCTATTTCTTTGCATTGATCGCTGAGGAAGGCTTTCTTATATCTCCTTGCTATTCTTTGGAACTCTGCATTCAAATGGGTATACCTTTCCTTTTTCCCTTTGCTTTTCTTCTTTTCACAGCTATTTGGGAGGCCTTCACAGACAGCCATTTTGCTTTTTGCATTTTTTTTTCTTGGGGATGGTCTTGCTCCCTGTCTCCTGTACAATGTCATGAACCTCCGTCCATAGTTCATCCAGCACTCTGTCTATCAGATCTAGCCCCTTAAATCTATTTCTCATTTCCACTGTATAATCATAAGACATTTGATTTAGGTCATACTTGAATGGTCTAGTGGTTTTTCCCATTTTGGGTTTTGGTTTTATTTATTAGATATCAACCTCCTCTACAAGCTAGTAAACTCTTCAGCATAGTGAAAACACTGCTGTTTCTTGCTATATCCACAAAACCTATCACAGCTTCCAGAACAAAGAAGATACTCCAAAACATTTTTATTTGTTTCTCTGATGAATAAATGAGACCTTTCATTAGTATGTCTGCCTTGTCTCACTTTCTCTCCTCTTTAACCCTATAGAAATAGTTCTGCACGTGGATTTCCTTTCTGGTGTTGTTACACGCTTGGAATAGATTGTCTCCATGTCTTTGCATTTTACCCCTGGGCTCATCTAGGGCAACATTGAAAACTGCAAACCTTTCCTCTTTTAGTGTCTTTTGCCCACCTGAATCATTTTCTTTCCCTTCAGGTATCCAGTGCTCTCATCCTGTGAAGAGGTAATTGCACTTCTAAAAATGACCTTGAGTTTCTACTAAATTCTAGACTTACTTCATCAAGAGGCCCTCTTAGCAACAGACAGTGCATAAACAGAGTGGAATTGTCCACACTTTTGACAGGCATGGAAGAGAGCTAATTTTGGAGGGAGCTTCTCCACTGGTCTTCAGGAATGATGCAGAGTTCCTCCTGTTCAGTTTCATTATTTTTCCATTCCTTCATTCACTGCAGTATACTACTACATGAACAGTATACACAAGAACTAATGGTACAAAGATGAAAATGATTTGATCCTCATCTTTAAATTCAATCCAGCAAAAGAGATGGATACTTGAATGAACAATTACAATACATTAACAATTATTAATTCATTCAACAGACATATTGAGAGTTTGTTCTGTGTCAGGCTGTTGGGGAAACAAGGTTGAAAAGAAATATGCTTACTCTCAAACAGATTACAGGATAAAGGCTAACATATTTGCAAGCAATTATTGTAAAATACATGGCCCAGGTCTCACAGATGTAAGAAATAACTGCCTCATATAATTCTTTCAGAGGCAAAAAAAAAAAAAAGAAGCCTCATAAAGTCAATTTCCATCCTCAAGAATATTTTGCGGTTGTTCTTTTTAACAAATGCAAGGAGACAGACCATTTTTTCCAGAATGAAACCGAGTACAATATAAAGGGGAAACTGTGATGAAGAAAAGTGAAAGGACCTATAAAATACAAAGAAAGAAATGTCAAGAGGATAAAAGGTTAGCGTAAAAGCACACTTAAACTTTTAATAAGGTCGAACGGAAACCAATTAAAAACAATAATACTTTCTCAATTCAGTTCCACAGCTAAAGGGCTGATGGGACCTTGCCAGGTCACTTGGTTCAATTTCCTGCCTCTAGGCGATACTAAATTTCAACTATCCTGTGATGTTCCCACCTGCATCCCTTGGCTTCTACACAATAGCTTTATTTTCACCAATTAAATTCATTTTTTCACCTTGGCAAAAGGAATCAACAGAACCAACACTTACCTGTGATTCAATGCTTCTTCTAGCTCTTCTCACAGGCAGTATCTAATACATAATTCAGTAACGTATTTGCAGCGAGATATGGACTATCCAAAACATATTCTTTTAATCTTCATTATAAAATTAGTGAGAAGGATAGAGTATGAGAACCTGACACAGAGGGATATATCTTAGCCAAGTTTTGGTACCTTGGTGAAGTGACAGTTCACAACGCTTGAATTTGTGCTGAGGGTCCAAATTATAAACTGTCTGATATTCAAGGTCCCACGGAGGGTTGATAACCTATGAATCTATATATTCTGACATTTTAGTTGACTTTACAAGGGGAACCCAAAATATCAGCTGTAGTAGATACTGTGATGCTCTGCCCAGATCCCACCTCAATTTTTCAATAGCAAGGGTCTTTCGTGCTTGGATAACGGTCACTCCTTGTTACATTTCTTGAACATTCAGTTTATTAAATAATTGCCAATAAGATGTATAAATTGTTTCCTAACTATTTCAGTCTTTATTATGAACTTAACTATATTACCTTAATTAATTTAAAATAGACTTTAAAATGTTACAGTTGAACCTATTTACAAAGCAGAAGTAGAGTCACGGATGTAGAAAACAAACTTCTGGTTACCAAGGGGAAAAGAGGGGGAGATAAGTTGGGAGATCGGGATTGGCATATACACACTACTATGTACAGTAGAGAGCGTCCTTGGTGGTTCAGATGGGAAAGAATCCACCTGCAGTGCAGGTTCAAGTCAGGAAGATCCCTTGGAGAAGGGAATGGCTACCCACTCCAGTATTCTTCCCTAGAGAAGTCCATGGACAGAGGAGCCTGACGAGCTACAGTCCATGGGGTTGCCAAGAATCAGACTAGCAAGAGTGACTAAGAGTAACACAAACACATTTAGAACCTACTGAATAGTACAAGGAACTCTGTTCAATCTCTCTAATGACCTATATGGGAATAGAATTTTAAAATAGTGGAACTATGTGTATGAATAAGTGACTCACTTTGCTGTACAGCAGAAACTAACACAACTTTCTAAATTAACGATACTCCAATCAAAAATTAATTTTAAAAAGTTAGCTTGGCTGACTCTTTTGAAACTTCAAACACCTTAATCAATAAAAAAAATTACAGAAATACAATGTTTCCAAAATGTATTACTATACTTAGACCTGGTTCTAAGCATTAACAACACGTGCTTGATTTATTATTTCTATACATTCTCAGTTCAGTTCAGTTCAGTCACTCAGTCGTGTCCGACTCTTTGTGACCCCATGAATCGCAGCACACCAGGCCTCCCTGTTCATCACCATCTCTTGGAGTTCACTCAGACTCACGTCCATTGAGTCCGTGATGCCATCCAGCCATCTCATCCTCGGTCATCCCCTTCTCCTCCTGCCCACAATCCCTCCCAGCAGCAGAGTCTTTTCCAATGAGTCAACTCTTCACATGAGGTGGCCAAAGTACTGGAGTTTCAGCTTCAGCACCATTCCTTCCAAAGAAATCCCAGGGCTGATCTTCTTCAGAATGGACTAGTTGGATCTCCTTGCAGTCCAAGGGACTCTCAAGAGTCTTTTCCAACACCACAGTTCAAAAGCATCAGTTCTTCGGTGCTCAGCCTTCTTCACAGTCCAACTCTCACATCCATACATGACTACTGGA
>SJYC01120613.1:0-19765 GCA_006408675.1 Madoqua kirkii
CATGAGGTGGCCAAAGTATTGGAGTTTCAGCTTTAGCATCATTCCTTCCAATGAACACCCAGGACTGATCTCCTTCAGAACGGACTAGTTGGATCTCCTCGCAGTCTAAGGGACTCTCAAGAGTCTTCTCCAACACCGCAGTTCAAAATCATCAGTTTTTCAGCGCTCCACTCTCACATCCATACATGACCACTGGAAAAAGCATAGCCTTGACTAGACGGACCTTAGTCCCTGTCTCTTATACACATCTTGCCCAGTGAGTTTTAATTTTACTATTAAGGAAATATATTTTCTTCTTACTCTTGGTTTATAGATAATTACTGAAAGTAAAGTCTTTCTTGATGTGCCTCTATTAACATCCTGTTAAAATATTTTAGAGACTAAGTTATTGCATTTCCTTGGATACTAGTATGTCTGTTCCTTGCCAGGTGATCATAGGATGATCTAAATAAAGGAGCATCAAAGGATAAGAGTTTAAAGGAAATTCTTAGAATCAATGCCTCCCAGTAGTTAATGTGTATACATTTGATAAAAGAAATCTATAGGGTTTTTGTTTTTTGATATTTGTATTTACAATCCTTTTTGGACTTTTGTAGTTAACTTTCAGTTTTTAGCAACTTCACCCACCTGTTGGCAGCTCACTTATATGTGAGATCATCTGAGAATGTTTCCTAGCTTTTTACACATTTATGGTCTACTTAAAGTGACTTCCCTGGTGGCTCAGATGGTAAGATGAAGGTGAAGTCGCTCAGTTGTGTCTGACTCTGCGACCCCGTGGACTGTAACCTACTAGGCTTCTCCATCCATGGGATTCTCCAGGCAAGAATACTAGAGTGGATTGCCATTTCCTTCTCCAGGGGATCTTCCTGACCCAGGGATTGAACCCTGGTCTCCTGCATTGGAGGCAGACGTTTTAACCTCTGAGCCACCAGGGAAGCCTGGGTTCGATCCCTGGGTCAGGAAGATCCTCTGGAGAAAGAAATGGCAACCCACTCCAGTATTCTTGCCTGGAAAATCCCATGGATGGAGGAGCCTGGTAGGCTACAGTCCATGGGGTCGCCAAAAGTCAGACACGACTGAGTGACTAAACTAAAGTGATATAAACATTTTATATTTATTACTTCATAATATATTATACATTCTAATTATGCAATAATTACGCAAATAGAGACATATTTGGAGTGAAAGGTACTATGCTAAGGGATTTCAGGTCCTAGAGGTAAAGCACAGTACACAGTGTTAATACCTGTCAGATCAGCAGTTTTTATTTATTAGTTACTATGTATGATATTTCCTGAGTACTTCACAGGTGGAGAGTCAAGCTCTTAAAACAGAAGGATACTGTTTAATGCCAACTGGAGCTAATTCTTGTGTGTTGTTTAGTCCGTTATTCGTGTCCCACCCTTGCAACCCCATGGACTGTAGCCTGCCAGGCTCCTCTGTCCATGGGATTTCCCAAGCAGGAATACTGGAATGGGTTGCCATTTCCTTTTCCAGGGGATCGAACCCGCTTCTCCTTCATTAGCAGGCTTATTGCCAGATGGATTCTTCACTGCTGAGCCACCTGGGTAGAGATTTCTTTTTCTCTCTGGACTATAGCTTCTGCCCAGCCTTGAGTCTACTCAAGTGGTTTTCTGAACTTCTGCAGTTGTAAACCTTTCTTTATTTCTCATTCTGCACGGGCGAAAGAATACAGTTGGCCCAAGAGATTTGAATTCTCCTTCTATCTTATGCCAGTTTGCACTTGTGAAATTTAATCTCTGAATTTCTCTTTACACTTTTGTGGCATAGTAATTTCTTTCTTACAAAGTGAAATTTGAAAATATGTAAATTATAGTTTATGTAGTATTTGTTCACAAATGCTATGTGAGTAGAACTTGTTCTCATCAGAATTGTTATTATTGTATGTATTATGGCAAGGTTTGGGATTATTAGAATATAGATGTCTTTAAGAAAATCGATATATTTTAAAATTTGAAACCCACTAGTGTTTGTTACTTTTCCTGTTCCATATGAACTCAATATATGAGAGGCATTAAATAATATAGCATGTATTTAAAGCATTTAAAGTAGTGTTTGGCACATAGTAGTTGTTTAGTAATTAATATATATATATTTATGTAGAGTTTTCATTTTTTGCAGTCATTAAAGGTGATGTCATCTGCATATCTGAGCTTATTGGGATTTCTCCTGGCAATCTTGATTCCAGCTTGTGTTTCTTCCAGTCCAGCATTTCTCATGATGTACTCTGCATATAAGTTAAATAAGCAGGGTGACAATATACAGCCTTGACATACTCCTTTTCCTATTTGGAACCAGTCCATTGTTCCATGTCCAGTTTTGACTGTTGCTTCCTGACCTGTATACAGATTTCTCAAGAAGTAGCTTAGGTGGTCTGGTATTCCCATCTCTTTCAGAATTTTCCACAGTTTATTGTGATCCACACAATCAAAGGCTTTGGCATAGCCAATAAAGCAGAGATAGATGTTTTCTGGAACTCTCTTGCTTTTTCCATGATCCAGCGGATGTTGGCAATTTGATCTCTCACATATGGCTAATGTTATGGACATACTAACTTTGATACCATCCCAGAATTATGGTATTCTAATTAAATTACACAATCTTAGAAATCTAAGATTACAAAATCTGAATTACCAACCAACTGATTCTAAGTTGCAAAACGAGACTTGACTGCTTCTCTCAAGATGAATTTAAAAGGTTATGCAGTCTCGCAGTCTTTTACAGTTATAATTGCTTATTAAACTAATAAGAATTTTTATAACCATGATTTCAACTGCATTTTAGCTCTGTTTAACTCCCCAAATGATGTACCCTTAAGATTCACTTGATATTCAATGACACTTGCCCCATTGCAGCAACATTAAAATGTATGTGTGTGCAATGATACCCCAGGAGCAATGAGCACACCTAGCACTCAGATCTTGGTTTCAAGATACCATTACCCAGTAAAGGAACTAGGGCTACTTGGAGAAATTGCTGACTCCAAGGGTTGGGGAGAGAAAGTAAAAGATGAAACTGGAATATCTTTTTGTGCCGGACAGTAAGAAATTGCTCAAAAAATGATGGGGGGGAAGCCAACTAGTAAGTGTGGAGGGGATAAAAGGAATGAGAACAATTTCAGCCTTATATAATGTATCTTAAATATTTGCAATATCTTACTGAGAGAAAGAAACTTTTTACTATATTGATTACATTACTTGACAGATTCACTTCTGACAATATGTCAGCATAGTTGTCCTTTCTGGCACGTCCTTCCTCCACTTCTCAGTCTCAGCAAACCAAGAATGTCCTCTAGGAGCTTACCTTGTCCCACTAAAAACACGGATCTCCTTCTCCTGTGCTGTCACCAAGTTTCAAATGATGTTCTTCTGTTTTTTCTTCTGGCCTTATTGCTACTTGACTGTATATGGTATTTCAAAACTACGCTCAAGCTAGTCCCTCCCATTTCGTCACCTACAATTTTGAAAGGGAAAGAGGTTATGTATTTTTCTTCCTAGTATAACTCCTTCCTCTCCATTTTCTGACCTCACTACGGACTCAAAATGTCCTAGTCACTAAGATCATACGCTTTGGTGTCTGTCTCACCCTGGTTCAAATGCTGGTTCCACCCCCAGCCAGGTGTCTGGCTTTGGATATTTACTTCTCTGTACCCCCAAGTTTCTCATCAGTACAACGGTAAATTGGTTTGGATAGAGATGTAGTGAGTATCGCATAAGTGCTAATGCCCAGCTCTTAGCACTGTAACTAGTAAAAACTGCTCAATGAATACTACCTGCTCTCATCACCACCACCACCACCACCATCATCATCACTATAGCAGCATTGTTAGTAGCTGCCAAGAGCCCCAAAATCAGAACAATTGGTGAAACCTGAACATCGCTGGTTGCTGAAATTAAAGAGCGTTTAGTGAGGTGTTAGAAATGGCAACCCACTCCAGTACTGTTGCCTGGAAAACCCCATGGGCACAGGAGCCTGGTAGGCTGCAGTCCATGGGGTCGCTACGAGTCGGACATGACTGAGTGACTTTACTTTCACTTTTCACTTTCCTGCATTGGAGAACAAGGTGGCAACCCACTCCAGTGTTCTTGCCTGGAGAATCCCAGGGACGGGGGAGCCTGGTGGGCTGCCGTCTATGGGGTCGCACAGAATTGGACACGACTGAAGTGACTTAGCAGCAGCAGCAGCCGCTATAGTTAACCCTTCTGACCAAAATCTCAGAGACTCTCACAGAGGAAAAGTCAAGCCATTTTAGCCCTGGAATTCAACAAAAGCAACCATTAATTCTTCACCTTGTTAATGATCTTAACTGTAATAACATGTTCCAAAAGCAGAGACATCTGTTAACCAGATAGAGTGTGACTCATATATTCATTGGTGTGTCCTTTGGCCACGATTTTTTGAGCATCTACTGTGTATCATGGACTCTTTGAGGTCTCGGTGGTGCTGCAATAAGCAGAGTAGGCAAATTCCCCGCCTCCTCAAAGTCCACATTGCAAACCAAGGTGGTAGACACAGTCATTCCATTCGCAAATGAATGCTGTATATTATAAATCACACAGAATGAGTAGAGAGCCAAGAAGGATAAAGAGCAAAGAATAATGAGGAAGGGGCTACTTCAGTGGGGAAGTCAAAGAAGATCTCTCAGATAAATGTTCACTTTTGAAATTCCTGCTTAAATTCATCTTCTCGTATTTTGAATAATAAAGACATTAACAGTATACAGCAAACTCATATCCTTAACTGTATCAAGTCCATTGTGTCCAAATACATAAATAGACCAACGTACTTACTGTTGATGGGCTAATTCCAATCCATAATATACCTACAGCTCTTGAGCTCACATTCCAGCCACAATTAGTTCCACAACATGAAGTGCCACGTGTTTTCCAATGAAACAGAGAAGCCAGCCTAGGCAACCAGTTTACGCTAGCCTCAGCTGCATTTAGGTAATTTATGGGAAGAAGTTTATTCCAGACTCATTCATCAGTCTACGAATACCATTCTCTTCTGGGTTCTGTGTCTGTTCGGTATGCTAATTGTGAGTGGTGCTCTTCTGCAATTAGAGTATGGCTGTGCGTTTCTTTTTCTCCCCACCCATTTGTGTGTGTGTGTGATCCTCCACTTCAAATAGACTACAAATGACTTAAAAGTTCTATCTTTTTCCAAAAATATATAAAATATATTACTGTAATTTTGAGTGCTGTATCACATTATGTAAAGGTTCCCATATTCCATTTGGCAGTTGATTCAAAGTAGCTCTTCTCCCAGGGGCTGTAAGCACTGCCGGCAGCCAGTCCTCACTATCAGGCCTCATTTGGAAGTGCCATGGTTGAGGAGAACTTCCTCGTCCAAGGTTAGGTCGCTTCCCTAGATATCCTGCATCCAATACACAGTCAAAACTGGAATATAAAAGCCTGTCCTCTCACCCCAACTCGGGACAATTCTGCAGGGCCATTCCACTCCAAGAGCTCCCCAGAGGGTCAGCTGTGGCATTCAATGAACAAGCATCCCAGCCTGACTTTTCCTTCTGCCCAACCTTGCTTCTTTCTCTTCCCTTCCAGGGGTATTTTTTTCCAGAGCACTCTCTAAGCAGCTATCATATGCCAGGGGGACTAGCATAAATTGCAAGACTTTTATTAAAGACTTAAATAAGGGATAGAAGGATAATGATCTCCATCACATCTTCATTAGCTCACTACTCACCTTAAAAAATGAGATGAATTCTGAAGAACAACAATGGATAACCACAAACTTGACTAAGCAGTAGTAGTCCAACTGCAGCTGCCTGCCACGTGTGGCGTCTTTGCTAGCAAATGTCACTATGACCTTATGGTCATTGATTTGTCTAATACATTCTTTTCTAACCATAATAGGAAAGAACATCAGAAAGAGCTCACATTTACTTGGAAGGGACAATAGTATACATTTGCAGTCTTGCCCAAGGGTGATGTTAACTCTTCAGAAGAACTGTACAAAAAAGATCTTCAAGACTCAGATAACCATGATGATGTGATCACTCATCTAGAGCCAGACATCTTGGAATGTGAAGTCAAGTGGGCCTTAGAAAGCATCACTATGAACAAAGCTAGTAGAGGTGATGGAATTCCAGTAGAGCTGTTTCAAATCCTGAAAGATGATGCTGTGAAAGTGCTGCACTCAATATGCAAGCAAATTTGGAAACCTCAGCAGTGGCCACAGGACTGGAAAAGGTCAGTTTTCATTCCAATTCCAAAGAAAGGCAATGCCAGAGAATGCTCAAACTACCACACAATTGCACTCATCTCACATGCTAGTAAAGTAATGCTCAAAATTCTGCAAGCCAGGCTTCAGCAATACGTGAACCGTGAACTTCCTGATGTTCAAGCTGGTTTTAGAAAAGGCAGAGGAACCAGAGAACAAATTGCCAACATCCGCTGGATCATGGAAAAAGCAAGAGAGTTCCAGAAAAACATCTATTTCTGCTTTATTGACTATGCCAAAGCCTTCAAATGTGTGGATCACAATAAACTTTGGAAAATTCTGAAAGAGACGGGAATACCAGACCACCTGACCTGCCTCTTGAGAAATCTGTATGCAGGTCAAGAAGCAATAGTCAGAACTGGACATGGAACAACGAACTGGTCCCAAATAGGAAAGGGAGTGTGCCAAGGCTGTATATTGTCACCCTGCTTATTTAACTTCTATGCAGAGTACATCATGAGAAATGCTGGACTGGAAGAAACACAAGCTGGAATCAAGATTGCCGGGAGAAATAACAATAACCTCAGATATGCAGATGACACCACCTTTATGGCAGAAAGTGAAGAGGAGCTAAATCTCTTGAGAAATCTGTATGCAGGTCAGGAAGCAACAGTTAGAACTGGACATGGAACAACACATTGGTTCCAAATAGGAAAAGGAGTATGTCAAGGCTGTATATTGTCACCCTGCTTATTTAACTTCTATGCAGAGTACATTATGAGAAACGCTGGGCTGGAAGAAACACAAGCTAGAGTCAAGATTGCTGGGAGAGATATCAAGAACCTCAGATATGCAGATGACACCACCCTTATGGCAGAAAGTGAAGAGCTAAAGGGCCTCTTGATAAAGGTGAAAGAGGAGAGTGAAAAAGTTGGCTTAAAGCTCAACATTCAGAAAACTAATATCATGGCATCTAGTCCCATCACTTCATGGGAAATAGATGGGGAAACAGTAGAAACAGTGTCAGATTTTATTTTGGGGGGCTCCAAAATCACTGCAGATGGTGACTACAGCCGTGAAATTAAAAGACACTAACTCCTTGGAAGAAAAGTTATGATCATCCTAGATAGCATATTCAAAAGCAGAGACATTACTTTACAACTAAGGTCTGTCTAGTCAAGGCTATAGTTTTTCCTGTGGTCATGTATGGATGTGAGAGTTGGACTGTGAAGAAGGCTGAGCACCGAAGAATTGATGCTTTTGAACTGTGGTGTTGGAGAAGACTCTTGAGAGTCCCTTGGACTGCAAGGAGATCCAACCAGTCCATTCTGAAGGAAATCAACCCTGGGTGTTCTTTGGAAGGAATGATGCTAAAGCTGAAACTTCAGTACTTTGGCCACCTCATGCGAAGAGTTGACTCATTGGAAAAGACTCTGATGCTGGGAGAGATTGGGGGCAGGAGGAGAAGGGAACGACCGAGGATGAGATGGCTGGATGGCATCATGGACTCAATGGACGTGAGTCTGAATGAACTCTGGGAGTTTGTGATGAACAGGGAGGCCTGGCGTGCTGCTATTCATGGGGTCACAAAGAGTCGGGACACGACTGAGCGACTGAACTGAACTGAAACTAATGACTTGTAGAGTAGTATGATTTACAACTCTTTTTTTCACATTGAAAATTGGTAAACTGACTCTAAATTTCATTGAGAGGTATATATGGCCAAGAATATTCCGAATTTTGTTCTCCCCCAACACAGCTTTATTGAAATATAATTAACATTAAACACTGTGTAAGTTTAAGTTGTACACATGTTGATTTTTTATACATGTATATAGCAAAATGATCACCATCATATCCTTAGATATATAGCAAAATGATTACCATCATATCCTTCGCTAAGACTTCCATTACATCACAGGAGGATTCTTTACCACTGACCCACCAGGGAAGCCCCAGGTATAGTATGTTTACTCCCAAATGCATCAAGTTGTATATACTAATTATGTAAAGATTTTTATATGTCAATCATACCTCAGTAAAGTGGTTTAAAAAAAAACAAACAGAAAGCAGAGAAGAGATGAGGCAGAGGGGACGGCAGAGAGCCCAAAGAGTGAGAAGGACTCTGTCCACTGTTGCTGTCTTCAAAGATGGAAGACAGGCAGGCCCTAGAAGCTGAGAACAGCCTTCAGCTGACAGCTAGCAAAGAAAATGGGATCTTAGGCCTACAAATGGAACACAATTTTGCCAATATCTTTTGTTTTTTTAAATTGTTTGACAGTGTGCTGTGTGTGTGCTAAGTCACTTCAGTTGTGTAGTACTCTTTGCAACCCCATGGACTGGAGCCCACCAGGCTCCTCTGTCCATGGGGTCCTCCAGGCAAGAATACTAGAATGAGTTGCCATTTCCTTCTCCAAGTTTGACAATGCTTTTTTATTTTTCAATAAACCCTTTCAAGAGCAAGGAACTCAAGGAAATGAAAGCATGAGTTTAATGAAAACTTTAGCACAGAACTTAAATTTTTCAGGAAAGTTAATTAGCAAAATTTGCACAAAATGTGTACATTTATGACCCACAATGAGACTCACAGTTAAATTACTGACCACTTGAAGATGAGGAGCTACAAATCTTCTGAAAAAACACCACCTGCCAACATCTTGAATGAGCTTGGAAATAGCCTCCAGAAAGGAATACAGCCCAGCCAACACCTTGATTTCAGCCTTATAAGACTCTTAAGCAGAGGATCAGGTGAGCCAACTGTGCTTCAATTCCCAACTACAAAACTTTGAGCTACTAGATTTGTGATGCTTTAAGTCACCTAATTTGTGATGATTTTTTACAGCAGCATTAGAAAGCTAATACATCATTCTCCCACCTGAATTTCAGTTTCCTCATTTATAAAATGGAGACTATACAGATTCAAGAGGTTCTTGTGAATGTTGGTGGCTCAGTGGTAAAGAATCTGGCTAATGCAGGAGACATGAGACATAGGTTCCATCCCTGGGTCTGGAAGATCCCCTGGAAGAAGGCATGGCAACCCATTCCAGTATTCTTGCCTGGGAAATTCATGGACAGAGGAGTCTGGAGGGCTATAGTCCATAGGGTCGCAAAGAGCTGGACATGAGTTAGTAACTAAATAACAAAATATGTACACCTTTTCCTTTTCTACCACCAGCATTCATTTTCATGCCTGGGTGTATCCTTTGCAATCTGCTTTTTTTTCACTTTTCACACAATCATCTAGCCACAGAGGACTTAAGGTGACATACTTTTTACTACCAAGAAAAATTATCGGCCTTTCTGCATATGGCTGTATGCTAGATGATTTGATATATGTTGATATATATTACTATATTTTGTTTTACCCTAAATTGCATTGATGTTTTCCATTCTTTGATCCTGGAAACAACATTGAATTCTATTGAGTATTATGGCTTCTGCATTGTTGTTCAAGTCAATCCTGATTCTTTCACTCTTTTTATTTTATTGGATTATAATTGCTTTACAATGTTGTGTCAGTTTCTGCTGTACAATAACGTGAAACAGCTACATGTATACATATATCCCCTCCCTCTTGAGCCTCCCTCCCTTTCCAGCATCCTACCCTTCTAGGTCATCACAAACAAAGCAGAGTTCCCTGTGCTATACAGCTGCTTTTAATCTGGGGAAATTCAGACACTAGGAAGGTTAGCATCAAAGGAAATATATTGTAATTAAAGTACAACTAGACATCCTTAGTGTGCAGTACAATTCAACTTTAGGTGATTTTGAAGAGAGAGAGAGATGGAGACATTAACATTGTCATCCATTTTCAAGTTCACAACGTCCACTCTCTCTCTCTCTTTTTTTCCGAGAAAGACTATTTTAGCCCCTTTTACTCTCATCCATTCATCCGTTCTGGGGAACTTTCAGTCACTAACTTCAGCCTCTCCTAATATTTTCCCTCTGATTTTCCCTATCTCTTTCCTAGGAATATATGTATAGGAGATAGGGGGGATCATAAGAAATAGGAGAACAAACTAAGAAATAAGTACTTTCAACTCACCTCTAAATGCCTGAGAGGACTTAGAATGATACATTTTCATACATAGTCACTAAAATGAATTGACAAGATTAAACCTAAGGCAAATACTGTGTAGAGTTAAACCTAACATATTATTTTTTTCTGAAAACAGGAAGGAAATTTAATTTGTCAACAATCTATTTTAATTGTGTCAATCTTGCCTGTCATTTAAAGAATGAGCATTTAGGGGACTGGGGACATAAGGGCTCTGGCAAATAGCTCACTGGTTGAGCTATGTATACATAACTTTCAGCTCTAATAGTCTCTGATTTTAATCTTGAAAATTAAATGTGGGCTTTGCCAGGATAAACCTGAAATGCTTGAGAGTGTCAGACAGGGGCCTATGAAAGGAGGCTGGTGTGTGGTCCCTTAGTTTTGGAGACAAAAGGTGCAGGCAAGGAGAGAGAGTGGCATGATGACTGTGTGTGACTGTATATTTTGCACGTTGGGAATTGCTCATATTTTCCGAAGAGGGACAGATATCTGTTAGCAGACTCCTGCTAAAATCTAGTGTAAGTGCATCTCCTTTCTTCATTATATAGAAGCTTTTTTTTTCCCCTATAGAGAATAAAGTGTGCACACAATGTCATGATAAGAGAGAAAGCTTATATCCACTTTCTTGCTTGAACAATTAATAAGTACCGTAATTCACCTGAATGATCATAACCAATAAAAAGCATTTCAAATTTGCCTTCATTTTTTCTAAAATCTAACGCCAGTGGTTTGTTTTCATTTAATCCATATTAGATGTTTTACAAAGCATGAAAGGTCAGGATTAGTAGAACTTTTTAGTAAAGGGTAATTGCATGAAAATATTTCCATTTCCCCTTTATGTAAGGCTACCAAGGTCACCTAGGAGAGGCTTTTTGCATTCTTTCAATTTTTGTGTTTGCTGCTTTCTGAATTTACATAAAATTTCTTTTATGTTGAAGCCAATCCAAGTTGAAATTGGAGTCTCCCAGGGAATTAACTGTGCTCTTTGTTTGACCTTATAGAATTCTAATTCCAGACTAAAGGGCATTCATCAGGAAAAATGGAAGTTAAAAATTTTTTTGCTATATGCCAATTTTAACTAACTTTTCTTCCTCTCTATTTTCTTTGATTTTAAATGACTTTCCCTCTCTTCTGCTTTCTCTTGCTTAGGATTACTGATTATTATACCTTGGTGTAGCTTGTTTTCCTTCTTAGATTCTTGGCCCTTTCCCCACCCTCCCTCATCTCTGTTTTCCCTTCTTTTTAGCCCCCAGCAGCAACCTGGCTAAGAATTTGAGTCCTAAGATGAAGGGTAGCAAGGCATGGAAGTGAACTGCTGAACCTTTGGCTTGTTCATTCTTGATTTATGTGTTTCAAAAAAAAAAAATCTCTGGATTTTGAAAAAAGCAAATCTGGGAATACTGTTGAGGATAGGCTTTGGCACCAGCACTCTCTTCTAAGGCGGTGTTTGTGATGACTTCACCCCTTTAAAATGTGGCTCTTATGATAGCACTCACACATGCCTTAGGTCGCTTGAAGGAAACGTCCTCTGATTCAATAAACAATGCAAGCTTTCTCCATCCTCCCATCTCCAGACACTTCTTGGTCAACACAGTGTTTACAAAAATGAGTAAGAAGAAGGACTGAGTAGCTGGATTGTTGGGAGGGAAAGGACAATTTGTTTGTGTGAGGTTCTTTTTTTAATTTTTATTTTAGGAACATGCACCAGCAAATGAGACAGCTGCATGGAGTCTTATCCAGTTGTTCCTTTAACTCTGCAGTATTATCAATTGATAAAGGTTAATTTGCCAGTTGTTGTAAAGCACACCAGGCAATTCTGTCTGCTTTGATATCTTACTTTCCAATGTATTTCTGGCTTTCTAAGTCCCATTTCAACAATTCTGCCAAGCAGATGAAAAGGAAAAAAGAGAAGAAACAAATTATAATGCAGCAATAATTTTATGCAAATATTATGTCAGCCACAAAGTAATCCATTTTGTGTGTGGCAGTTTCTGCATATGCTACTCAGAAGCACAAGGTCAAGGGTAGCCACAGCTGCCTAACAAAGTAGAAATGATAAAATAATATGAAACTACTATGACTAATAAATACATGAAAATGTTTATTTTCAGATCTTAAAAAGTCCTTGCTGTATGGAGGTAATTTTAAATAATGATTCTCAAGGGAAAGGCAGAGGGTATTGATATACATTGAGTTACTGCTACATGCCAAATTCAGGACTAAGATATTTGCATGTTTAACCTCATTAGAGACGCACAGCATGCCTGTGAGATTAGCCTCATTTTAAAGACAAGTAGGCTAAGGCTCAGAGAAGTCAAACATCTTGACCAGGATCACACAACCGAGAAGCAACAGAGTTGCGATTCTGATACCTGTCTGTGTGTGCTGTGTGTTCAGTAGCTCAGTTGTGTCTGACTATTTGTGATGCCACAAACTGTAGCCTGCCAGGCTCCTTTGTTCATGGGATTATCCCAGTAAAAATATCGCAGCAGTTTGCCACACCCTCCTCCAGGGGATCTCCCTGACCCAGGGATCAAACTGAGTCTCTGTGTCTCCTGCATTGGTGGGCAGATTCTTTAATACTAGCACAACCTGGGAAGGCCCTATCTGTGTATACTTTGCCTGTCATGTATTTTGACAACACAGCTCATGTATCATTATATAGCAATTCATTGTATCATTATTTTAGTCCTTTTCATCTATAAAATTTCCAAAACAAGTACAAACATAGAAGATTATATATGTCAGGGCAAAAGTTCATGAAGTGGCTGTCATCACAGCCAACAAATTAATAAAGTGTACCCCAGTTGACACTTATGTTCTTAATTTTACTGACAATTAATGGCTTCTATCTTCCCCAAGGGCTTCTTAACACATCAAAAATGCCCCCATTCCCCTATAACCAGTCAGCAACCTTGACCAACCTAGATAGCATATTAAAAAGCAGAGATATTACTTTACCAACAAAGGTCCATCTAGTCAAGGCTATGGTTTTTCCAGTGGTCATGTATGGATGTGATAGTTGGACTGTGAAAAAAGCTGAGCACCGAAGAATTGATGCTTTTGAACTGTGGTGTTGGAGAAGACTTTTGAGAGTCCCTTGGACTGCAACGAGATCCAACCAGTCCATTCTGAAGGAGATCAGCCCTGGGTGTTCATTGGAAGGACTGATGCTAAAGATGAAACTTCAGTACTTTGGCCACCTCATGTGAAGAGTTGACTCATTGGAAAAGACCCTGATGCTGGGAGGGATTGGGGGCAGGAGGAGAAGGAGACAACAGAGGATGAGATGGCTGGATGGCATCACCGACTCAGTGGACATGAGTTTGAGTGAACTCTGGGAGTTGGTGATGGACAGGGAGGCCTGGCGTGCTGTGATTCATGGAGTCGCAAATAGTTGAACACAACTGAGTGACTGAACTGAACTGAACTGAACTGAACTTTGAGAATGAAAGAGTAACATTTCTCATGGGCCATGAGTTTTTGATATGTGACTTTGCATATACATTCTAACTCAAATTATTGCTGCAAAATGGTTCTTAACTCCTTCTTCATATTTCATGAGCTGTGTTGTCTAAATGGCACACAGAAAACCCAGAGGTTGTATAGTAATTTTTCTGGTTCAATCCCTTATGAGCCGTGTGACAAATTAACATTATTAGTCTGTTCCCTGGAAAAAGAAGTGGCTACCTACTCTAGCATTCTTGCCTGGAGAATTCCATGGACAGAGAAGTCTGACAGGCTACAATCCATGGGGTCACAAAGAGCCAGACACGACTGAATAACACATTTTTCCTCATCTGTAATATGAGGATAATACTAGTGCCAAATTCAAGGGTTTTAATAATTAATGTGGTAAAGAAGGCAAAGTTAGCATAGTGGTTGGTAGATAATAAACACTCTAGATGAGTTATTAGTGTCTATGTTGCTTCAGTTATGGGCTTCCTGGTAGCTCAGCTGATAATCTGCCTGTAATATAGGAGACCCTGGTTCAATTCCTGGGTCAGGAAGTACCCCTGGAGAAGGGATAGGACACCCACTCCAGTATTCTTGGGTTTCCCTGGTAGCTCAGATGGTAAGGGATCCGCCTGCAATGTGGGAGCCCTGGATTGGGAAGGTCCGCTGGAGGAGGGCATGGCAACCCACTCCAGCATCCTTGCCTGGAGAATACCCATGGACAGAGGAGCCTGGTGGCTGCAGTCCATGGGATTGCAAAGAGTTGTACATGACTGAGCAACTAAGCACAGCACACAGGGCAGCTTCAGTTACTAGAAAGCAGTGTGCACAATTGTTTAAAAATCTGGACTTTGGGATCAGACTACACCAGTTTGAGTCCTAGCTTCATAATTTTACATTTGTGGGACGTTGGCCATGTTATTTAACATCTCTAAGAGTAAATTTCTTAGATGTAAAGTGGGACAACTGTGATAGTTTCCTTTTTCACTACTGAGAGCTTTAAACAAGACACTGCACATAAAGTATCCAGCATGTAGTTGATATTCAGTTAGTGTTATTTGTCCCTTTTCTCCCCAACTGTACAACCAATCATATGGACAAACATTAAAGATTATTGCTGTGATAATATTTAGTGTGGACAATGACCATGTATTGACTCTTCAAAGATTAGATATAGGAAATTTTGTCACAGATGTCATATATTAATGCTTTCACTGATTTCCCATGAAAATCAAAGAGCAAAGACAAGACTTCCCTGGTGGTCCAGTGGTTAAGAATCTGCCTGCCAATGCAAGGGACATGGGTTCAATCCCTGGTCTGGAAAGATTCCACATGCCATGGGGCAACTAACCCTGTGTGCCACAACTACTGAAGCCCACATACTCTAGAGTCTGTGCTCTGCAACAAGAGAAGCCACCACAATGAGAAGCCTAAGCACTGCAACTAGAGAGTAACCTCTTCTTGCTCTAACTAGAGAAAACCTGCATGCAGCAATGAAGACTCAGCAGAGCCAAAAATAAATAAAATAAAATTCTAAAAATTATTTAAAAAAACAACAGCAAGGACATTACTTTTTTTTTTAATTGGAGGCTAATTACTTTACAATATTAAGGTGGTTTTTGCCATACATCCATGTGACTCAGGTATGGGTGTACATGTGTTCCCCCATGCTGAACACCCCTCCCACCTTCCTCCCCATCCCATCCCTCAGGCTCATCTCAGTGCACCAGCCCTGAGCACTCTGTCTCATGCATCAAACTTGGACTGGTGATCTATTTCACATATTATAGTATACATGTTTCAATGCTATTCTCTCAAATCATCACACCCTTGCCTTCTCCAAGACTCCAAAAGTCTGTTCTTTACATCTGTGTCTATTTTGCTGTCTCGCATATAGGGTCATCATTACCATATTTCTAAATTCCACATATACACATTAATATACTGCATTGGTGTTTTTCATTCTGACTTACTTCACTCTGTATAATAGGCTCCAGTTTCATCTACCTCATTAGAACTGATTCAAATACATTCTTCTTAATAGCTGAGTAATATTCTATTGTGTATATGTACCACAGCTTTCTTATCCATTCGTCTGCTGGTGGACATCTAGGTTGCCTCTATATCCTAGGGGTACATGTGTCTCTTTCAGTTCTGGTTTCTTTGGTATGTATGCCCAGTTGTGGTGTTACTGGGTCACATGGCAGTTCTACTTCCAGGTTTTTAAGGAATCTCCACACTGTTCTCCATAGTGGCTGTACTAGTTTGTAGTCCCACCAACAATGTAAGAGGGTTCCCTTTTCTCCACACATTTATTGTTTGTAGACTATTTGATAGCAGCTGTTCTGACTGGTGTGAGATGGTACCTCATTGTGGTATTGATTTGCATTTCTCTGATAATGAGTGATGTTGAGCATCTTTTCCTGTGTTTGTTAGCCATCTGTATGTCTTCTTTGGAGAAATGTCTGTTTAGTTCTTTGGCCAATTTTTTGATTGGGTCATTTATTTTTCCAGAATTGAGCTGCAGGAGCTGCTTGCATATTTTTGAGATTAATTCTTTGTCAGTTGCTTCATTTGCTATTATTTTCTCCCATTCTGAAGGCTGTCTTTTCACCTTGCTTATAGTTTTCTTCATTGTGAAAAAGCTTTTAAGTTTAATTAGTTCCCATTTGTTAGTTTTGCTTTCATTTCCATTACTCTGGGAGGTGGGTCATAGAGGATACTGCTGTGATTTATATCAGAGTGTTTTGTCTATGTTTTCCTCTAGGAGTTTTATAGTTTCTGGTCTTACATTTAGATCCTTAATCAACTTTGAGTTTATTTTTGTGTATGGTGTTGAAAGTTTCATTCTTTTACAAGTGCTTGACTAGTTTTCCCAGCACCACTTGTTAAAGAGATTGTCTTTTCTCCACTGTGTATTCTTGCCTTCTTTGTCTCTGGCCTTTCTATTTTATTCCATTGATCTATTTCTGTCTTTGTGCCAGTGCCATACTGTCTTGATGACTGTAGCTTTGTAGTAGAGAGTGAAGTCAAGCAGGTTGATTCCTCCAGTTCCATTCTTCTTTCTCAGGATTACTTTGGCTATTCGAGGTTTTTTGTATTTCCATAAAAATTGTGAAATTATTTGTTCTAGCTCTGTGAAAAATACCGTTGGTAACTTGAATGTATAGATTGCTTTGGGTAGTATGTTCGTTTTCACTATATTCATTCTTCCAATCCATGAACATGGTCTATTTCTCTGTTTGTGTCCTCTTTGATTTCTTTCATCAGTGTTTTATAGTTTTCTATATATTGGTCTTTTGTTTCTTTAAGTAGCTTTATTTCTAAGTTTTTTATTTTTTTTGTTGCAATGGTGAATGGAATAGTTTCCTTAATTTCTCTGTCTGTTTTCTCATTGTTGTTGTATAGGATATCTATCTATTCCATACATCAACCTGAACCCAGGTCTCTCACATTGCAGGTGAATTCTTTACTATCTAAACTACCAGAGAAGCACTTCACTAATAGCCATATGATTTGTCCAAGTACTTATAGTCTTGTGTGGTATGGATTAAATGAGATAGTATACATATGTATGTACACTTATTTTTCCTTAATTTCTCTTTGTGTTTTCTCACTTCTCTGTGTTAATTTTATATCCTGCAAATTTACTATATTCATTGATTAGGTCTAGTAATTTTCTGGGGTGTCTTTAGGGTTTTCTATGTAGAAGATCATGTCATCTTCAAACAGTGAGAGTTTTACTTCTTCTTTTCCAATCTGTATCCCTTTTATTTTATTTTTTCTTCTCTGATAAGGACATTATTAACACTAAGATCTTTAAGGTCAAAGAAAGATGATAAAATTTCTAGGATTATTTCATAATACTAGAAAATTGTAAACATGACATCCATCAGTATAAAACTATTCCATGTGGATAGAACTAGATAAAAAGATTGCTGGATCTTAATCCTGTCTTTTTCATAAACTTACCACATAAGTTTGAGTGATCCTCTTAAACTCTGTGTCTCAGTTTTCTTTCTCCCCAGATTAGGAAAATAAAATATCTCATGCCTACTTCATAGGGATGTTGTGAAGCAACAACATGGGAGAGCACTTGGTAAAGTATGAATGGGAAACAAAAGAGTGGGCCCTTTTATATATGATTCTGGTTATTTCTTTCTGTGGTATCCTTATGCTCTTTGCTGCTTACTCACAACACAGCATCCAAGCTTTTAAAATTTTAGTATTCAAAGAAAGATGCACTTTAGTAGAAAAATATATCCTTGAGATATTTTAACAGAAAACTTCATTCTATTTGATAGATCTGTGGATGTTTGATGAGCCAGGCAAAAAGCATGTATGAAAGACCCTTGTTCTTTGGATCAGAATAAGGGATTTTCTTTATACAATTAAATTTATTTATAATTGGAGGATAATTAGTTTACAGTATTGTGTTGGTTTCTGCCAAACATCAACATGAATCAGCCATAGGTATATCTAAGTCCTTTCCCTATTGAACCTCCATCCCACTTCCCACCCCCTCTCACCCTTCCAGAATAGGGTTTTAATTCCTCTCAAATCAGCTCTCCAGGACCATAGGCTATTATCTTTCTTTTAATCACATCGCCTGCTCCAAATGCACCAGTAGGATAACCAAAGCTCAGGGAAGCATTTATCCTGCTTTTGGCTGAAACCAAAACATCCTCTGTGTGAAGGGAGAGAAGCAAGGAATATTTCTGCTTTAGCTCAAATGTAGGTTTATAAATTGAGAAGAATCTCAGGGGGTCTAGAGAAAATATGATGAAACAAATCCCTTCCTTAGCCAGGCAGCTAGGGATAAATATGGGAGATGACTATTTGCTATAGTAACTATCATTTAACAATAATAGGGTAGGATGGCCTGGTAGTAAAGACTAATTCCCAGGTTCCAATATTAGTTCTGCCACTTGATAGGCATACAACCTTGGGCAAACCACTCCGGCCTTCCTTAAGCCCTAGTTTCCTCATCTGTAAAACAGAAGATAGTATGATACTCAAAAGGCTTCCCAAGTGGCACTAGTGGTAAAGAACCCACTTGCCAGTGCAGGAGACATAAGAGACTTGAGTTCAGTACCTGGATCAGGAAGATTCCCTGGAGGAGGGTATGGCAACCCACTTCAATATTTTTGCCTGGAGAATCCCATGGACACAGAAGCCTGGTGGGTTATAGTCCATGGGGCCAGAAGAACAACACATGACTGAAGCAATGCAGACATGACTGCATGCATGAGACTCAAAAAAGTGATTTGATGATTATGTAATTTATATGAATAGCTTAGCTCCACACCAGGGTTCAGAAAAATCTTAACTGATTTTAACTGTTCTTACTTTTAATATTCATCATTATTATTTTCACTATTACTACATTATTAGGAGGTTCTCGGTTTTAAATTAAGGTTCATACTTGGTTCATCTCACAGAAACAAAGATGTTATTAAATATGCCTTTCCCCTACATCATACCTTTTAGCACACACATCTCTTTTGGAGTCCTTATGGAGGTGTTCCCTCTCTGACCTTCACAAATAACCCTTTTCATTTCATCAACGTGAAGTTATTTGCCATGCTTAGGCACTGCCTGGAGTCAACTAGTAAGGGGTTGGATTAGATGACCTCTCGGCTTCCTTCCATCCCTGAAAATCTATGATTCTAAGAGTCAGTGTTCAGGAGAAAAATGAAGGGCTGTTTAGCGATGAGTGACAGTTCTGTCCTAAAAGAACAAAGAACTTACTCAGTATGCCAGAAGCCATGTTGAAGATCATAGGATCATGAATTATAACTCTACTACCCTCTGGCAGGACAGGAAAGGAATCTCGTAGGCAAATTGCACTGGGAGAGACTATGGATTAAAGACTCCAATATTCATGACTTCCAACCAGCCAGCCAGCACATAAGACCATAGCAAGTGCCAAAGGCCACCCCTGTACATTCAAATAATAGTAATAATAATGGGATTATCCCCAAAGGGAAGCAGGAGAATGAAATTGTGGCCAAGACAATGTTTCTGAATCTTTCTCCTTTTCTGGCTACA